>JAZEWT010000017.1:2435603-2446619 GCA_036362905.1 Mordacia mordax | reverse complement strand
CCGGCTTCACCGTGACCCTGTATAGGACTAAGCGGTTTCAGATAATGAGATGAGAGATGAGGTTTCAGACAATGAGACATAGGCTATCTAACTATATTGGCGGTGGCTACCACCTGGCTTGACGACCTCCCCCATTCCCTCACTACCCCCACCCCCCACCACTCCCCCCGCTTGCACCTATGCGTCGTTCTTTCCTCGAAAAATATACTTGAGACATTAACTGAGTGTAGGCATTAAACACCTCATCTCATCTCATTGTCTGAAACCGCTCAGTCCTATACAGGGTCACGGTGAAGCCGGAGCCTATCCCGGCAGACACAGGGCGCAAGGCAAGGATATACCGACGATGGGACGCCAGTCCATCGCCGGGCACTGCGAGGCAATTTAGCCTGCGAGCCAATTAACCTATGTAGCAGCATGCTTTTTGGACTGTGGGAGGAAACCGGAGTGTCCGGCGAAAACCCACGCGGACACGGGGAGAGAGCAGGCAAACTCCACACAGAAAGGCACCCGAGCCGAGAGATTCGAAGCCGGGACCTTCTTGCTGTGAGGCGACAGCGCTAACCACTGGGCCACCGCGCCGCCCCGGCATTATACACTGTAGAAAAAAAATTGTGATTAAAAAAATATTCTCTATATCAGGGTCTGGGCTCTCTCGGTCCCATTGAGTCTGGTCTTCACGGCATGAGGAAGCTAAAGATCCCCCGTTAGAGTCTTAACAGGTTGTCGGGTGAAGTGTAGTCAGCGAGCACCGATGAAGACTTAGACGATGCACTAGGGGGTGGGTGGAAAGCACCCACGCCCTGCCGCCTTTGCGTCGCTTGCGACATTGTTTGCACACTGAACTCAGCACTAATTTGAGAACCCTTGGGTTGACTCGGGCTTCTCAATTGGTTGACGCAGCCTCACCAGAGCGCACGGCGTGGGAGCTCGTGGGAGCTCGTGCAGGGACGGATGCCCAACGGCCCGTATACGTGACCCCGGCGCTTGCAAAACACAACGGTCCTGACGGGCTTGAGGACATCAGACATCCGCCACGTAGCGTCTCCGCGGCCGTGAGTCACGGCACGGGCAAAAGCTTCCGAGCTGCAACGGAAGGGCTTTGCCAGAGTAAAATAAGACCGAATGACGCCGCTGCAGTTGTGCGGAGACGCTGCCAAACAGCACGCAGCTCAGTGAATTTGCTTTTTTTTTTAAGGTGGAAGGAACCGTGGAGCTGTGTAGCTCTTTTTAACTGTTGTCACGCAGGGAAGGCGCAAGCAAGTTACAATATATATCGGGGCACCGGGGGGAAAATTTAGTCGCAGGCAAATTAATCTAGGCTGCTTGTCTTTGAAATGTGAGAGGAAACCGGAGTAGACGGCGAAAATCTATGCAGACGAGGAGAGAAGAAGCAAAATTCACACAGAAAGGTACCCGAGAGGGGAATCGAAGCCGTGACCTCCTTGCTGTGAGGCTGCAGCGATAGTAACTGCGCCACCGCTCCGTCGACATGGATGGGTTTAACCCATGTTCTCAAGTCAAGGTGGCGAAGTGAGGCTTTACTCGGGGCTGAAAATAGGTTGCGTTTCTAATCGGTGCTGCGGCCGCATCGCGACCCTCCTTCCCACCTGTGCTGTCCTGATCGCATCGGCTGCTCTCTTACCCGCGCACCGTACCGGGACCGCACGAGCATACGTTCAGCTCTGAACTTACTCTGATGACACCGGCAGCGTGTGACTGCAGTCAGACGCACGCACACTGTTCGGCCTCTTCGTCACCTGTCGGCACCTGGAGGAGGCGTGCACCGACCTCTCATCATCGTCATCGTGACGTCGTGTGCCCAATATTGGAGAGGAGAAAAAAAAACACATCTTGTGAAGAAGAAAATGGATTTAATATTATGGTAAAGATTATTCATTTCTCAAGTGCAATTTTAAAATTAAATTTGAACGTGCCCGTCAATGAAACACAAACCACATAGTGCTTGACTGGCTGATCCACCGTAGCATTGCGCTGTGCTGGATTAACACCGGGGTTGTCACCTGTCCTGATTTTTGCCCGGACTGTTCTCTTGTTCGAGGCGGATGTCCTGTGAAATCTGTAATGGTTTCCGGGACATTTGATGTCTAAGTTCAGCATCCATCTAAACATCCTGTCCACTCACGGGTCTCTCCCCACTTTGTGAGCTGCGAGCTAAATCTGCAACCTAGGACCTCTTGCGTGCCCAGGCCTACACAATCACTAATACAAGCCGTTCTTCAAAAGTGTAGAAACCATATAACATACATAAAAAGTACGGGTTATTTAAAACAGTAAATAATGAGCAAAGGAAAAAAACGTCAGCCGTCAATTTACTGGGGGTCACACGGCATCTGGACCACCCTGCTGTAAGCGAAACAATAGATTGCTATACATTAGGCTAATTATTGGACCGTCACTTTTTTGCTAACGAAATGACTCTTGTATCCCGGATTTTTGTAAGGTGGCAACCAAAGCCAGTCAGTTAGTCAGTATCAATACCCATTTAATCCTGTACAACAGGGTGGCGGGGGGTGGAGCCTATCCCGGCAAACATAGGACGCAAGGCAAGGCTACACCCAGGATATAACGCGAGTACATAGCAGGGCCATTTTATGAAGGCAAATTTACTCGGCAGGCCAATTAACCTAGACACCCGAAGGAATATAAAAATTATAATAATATGATGATAATAGCATTTCTATAGCGCTTTTCACCCGAGGGTCACAAAGCGCTGCACAGAGCTGCAGAGAAAACGGCATGTCAATAACAACCACATAAGAACGGCAAACAAATTCCATCATCCACGTGGCCTTCTTGGAGTGCATTCTATCGGTAGTATTGATTCATTACTCGCACTTTGGACTGTTTTGAAATTCTGTGTTTTGTTAGCACACCAATTTTGGCTGCCACTGATACACTGAATGTCAAAACCAACATTAAGTTTGACATCGAGAGAAAAAAATGGGGGGTTGGGAGATGTTATTCAGTTGTAAACTGTTCTTTAGCACAATCATAATGAGAACATAACCTAGATCATTTACATTGCTATCAGGATTATCAAAGGGGTAAAAACAATAAAAGTGCATTGGCAGAATTTCCTTGACGTTCAATTTGACATAGTAGATTTAGAAATGTCACAACATTTTCTAATTCCTATCTGGTCTGGTCATCTCCAGTAAGTTTCTTAAATGGTCATATATGAAGGTGCACGGTGGTTATTAACACCTGTTCCAAGACATCTTGCCAGCATGAAAGAGTAGACCTATTCCCTCCAGAGGGGCTTCCAAACACGCTGTACTGGAGGCTTCTTTGCCAACAGTGGTACAAGCAAGCGAATTTACATGTAAAGTTTACCTTTTTCGTTCTTCAAATTTTGGGAGAAACAACACTCCCAAAATGGGAGATCAACTTGAAGGCCTCTGTCTTCAACAGCATTAATCTGTAATGATGTAGGTTTTTCACGGCTCGATGCATGATGATTGCTTCGAAAAGCTGCTCTCTCGCGACAGCGGCGTCGATCGCTCCCTCTCTCCTCTCCTCGCGACGTTTCGCCTCACGTTAGAGGCATCCTCAGGCGCAGTATGTGTGTGCGGTGCCTGTTGATCCTTTATATATGTGAGTACAATGTATGTGTCGAGTCATCTTTTGTTGTGTGGGGTCTACATCTGAATCACATTGACACTAATCTCCTTATCCTATTCATTAATCTGCTTAAACACTAACAGGAACAGGGCTCAAACAGTAATAAAACAACGCAATTGACACAGAGGTACAGGCGTACAGTCCAACCACCTTCTTCGGTTGTAGCAATGGTCGAGAATGTCAGTAGGAGCCGAGGATTGCGAGTAGACTGACAACTACAGGAGAACGAAACTGATCTTTGGTTCAAGTGACCGATGGCCGCATTGCTATCAGGGTTTGATCGCTAGCTTTTGTGCGCCGGTTGACGTCACCCTCCCTGCACCTGCAAACTATGAACGACAAAAGTTGCCCTGGCAACGTTCCCAAGGTTGGGTTATGGTCAGTGCAAGGGCTCGTTCCAGTGACTGTCCGGTTGGCTTGGAGTAAGGACAGCATGGTTAGGGTCCAGAGGAAGCGTAGTACAATGGGCCTATACGGCGGTCCGCAGTCACCTAGACTAAATTAATCTTAGAGCCAAGAGAACAGTTTATAGTTGACTGGCGAGCAGTTTGCATCTATACCATATCCATTAGTATTTAGCCCTCCGGACGTCTATAAGAGGTTGGTGGTCAGGCAAGCCTCATCCTCTTTGCGACGCTTTCCTCTTCCTCCTCGCTATCATTTTCCCGAGGCTCTGACTTGGCACTTGATGGAGCGATTTCCTCCTTCTTATCGCTCTCCTTCAGCCAGTTCATCATGAAGAAGGCTGCTGCTGCTGCTGCTTGCCCTGGGTTTCTCTTGCCCCAGCTTGATGGCGGTGGTGGTAGTGGTTGCGGCGGCGGCGGCGGGTGGCTGTGCCTAGATCGAGTTGTTGCGCGAGATGTTGACAAAGGTGGAGACGCCATGGAAAGCCAGCGCTCGCTTGGACGCACCAGCTCATCCAAGCCCGCTTTGCCGCCGGGCTGCGTGCCGATGTCCAGCCAGCGCCGCATGGCACCGTCGTCTTCTAGAATGGCCGGCATGCGGTTGTGCATCCAGGCCAGGTTTGGAGACGCGTCTGCAGTGACGACAGTGAAGGTGTAGAGGGGCTCCTCCTTAGCACCTGCACACTGCCCACACTCAAAGAGGGGATGCCAGCCGTACCACTCCTCAACCTCCTCGTTCACCTCCGACACTTCCTTGTTCACCTCCTGTTTCACCTCTTCTTTCAGCTCCTCCATATTGATGTTCACAACACTGTCAGTTGCTTTTGCAGCTGTCTTAAGCAGCAGGTTCATGTGGCCACGGTTCTCTAGCGCGTAGATGACGCGTGGCTGCTTGGCATTGCTGCCCCGCGCCTCTGTGCCGCTCAAAGAAGCCACAGCAAGCACGGCGCAGCGCCGGCGCTTGCTGAGCGGCACCTGGTAGGACCTCATCTGGGTTATGGTGTCGCTGCGACAGATGTTCATGCTGTTGGCGAGGTCGGCTCACGGGACCACGACGGCACGAGGCCCCAGAACGTGGCAGTGAGGACGCGCTCACCGGGGTCTGCGTCCTGGTGGAAGCGGCGTTTGGACAACAGCACGGGGCAGAACGTGTTGGGGCTTTTTGTGGAAGGCGTGGCCGCAATTTGGTGGTATCACCATGCCTCCACTCTGGCACGGTCCGGCGGCCCCACCTGTCCCGGCACGAGCACGCCCGCGACACTTGGCCTGCCAGCTGCGGGCTCCCATTGCGGCCACACATGGCCGAGTGTGGTCGGGTTTACCGGTTGTCGCCCGGAGTAACTTTGCTGAAGTCTTCACCATTCTGGTCAATGCAAGCCGGTTGAATGGCGATGAGGCGGTTGGCCGGGACGAGTTTGGATATCACTACAGTATTAGTCGCTGATATTGACCGGATTCACAGCGCAGCGCGCGACTTAAGTTCACCTTCAGCTGAACCCCTGCAACTATGAAAGCAACAAACGTCGTGGTGAATCGATTTTAAACATATTTTGCTTATCGGGAAGTTTAATTTATTTACTTTAGTGTTGCTTTCTGCGCGTGGAATAAACGCGTCACACGGCCTTGCAGACAACGCCCGTGAACATTTAAAAAAAAACTTGCTTGCTCCCCTCTGCCGGGATCGTGTTCAAACATATCTACATAGCTCAATGCTTTCGGGCAGACCTCGAAAACACATCGGAGAGCTGTACAAATCACACGGCACCACGTTCAGGCGCAGCCTCCACGTTACTCCGCATCACAGTTGTGTCTAAGTGCAAACCTCCGCCACCCCGCACCAGCAAACGCGGCACGGAAAAAAATTGACCGCTGCATAATTCCTCTATTTGTCACCAGAGCCAGCAATGTATGCCGAGGGTTTCCAAACATCATTAGCGCTAAATTAATGAACAGCATAATTCAGACGCAGAGACGCGGCGTGTGTGTGGGGTCGAGAGGCAGTGAAGCAGTGCCAACTAACACAGGCGTGCTTCAAATGCTGCTAATAAGCGTGCATTCATTCCCTGTGACCAAACGAGTCAGTTCTTATTCAAGCCGTAAGGAGCCATTGCAGTTCGTAAATCTCTTTGAAACAGTTCCCCCCCCCCAACTGGGAGGCGTAAGCAAGCTACAACATCGCAGAGTACCCGGAGCAATGTAGTTACGACAAGCGAGAGAGCACGTCCTTGGACTATGGAAGAAAATTGGAAGACGCAGGGAGAACGTCCCGGCGGTGGACTGGCGTCCCATCGTCGGTATATCCTTGCCTTGCGCCCTGTGTCTGCCGGGATAGGCTCCGGCTTCACCGTGACCCTATATAGGATTAAGCGGTTTCAGATAATGAGATGAGATGAGAACGTGAAAGTACCACGCAGAAAGGTGGCACCCGGACCGGGAATCGAACCCGTCTTGGTTGCTCTGAAGCGACAGAGCTACTCATTGCGCCACCATCACGCAAACATTCACTTCCACAAAAGTGCCTCCAACCTCCGCCCTCGCCTGCCTCTTCATTGCCATCGTTTTCAGGTGGAGTGATGACAATTCCACCGTCCATCAGCAAAGCCAGATGGACAGTGGAATTGAGAGGCCGCGGAGGATGTGAATGGCTTTTGGGAGGGCCTTCATCCAGCAGCGAGTAGAAAATCGATTGAAGGATGATTATGATTGACAATGAGGAAAACTATAAATTGCGACCTATAAATGAGACTACGATTTATCAGTGTGGATTAGAGATTATTTTTTTCAGATAACATGGGAATTTTTAAAAATACTTTTTCAGAAACTTTATGCCAAATACCTTCAATGATGAACGATTTTGGTGAAGCATAAACTAACATGGCATGCTATCGGTCAGAGTTATTTGGCTGACGACATGAAGACAGGATATTGAATGCTTCCTTCATGAGACCATATGAAACATTAAAATGCATCTGAGAGGCAACTATTTAATTAAAGAGCATTTTAATAATTTTTCTACGCGTTCAAAGAGGTCCAATAGTTTGTAAGTTTTTTTTTTCAATCTGGCAATCCAGCGGCAATTAATTTTCATCCGTCACTGCTGATCACACCAAGAAAAGTTTAAACCATCCCAGAGTTTGCTTACGAAAACCACTCCCGCTCGGTGATATTAATGTGGAAAGTCAGTAGGCAGATGCTGCAAATAAGTTTTTGTTTGGGTCACATAAAGGTTGCTGAATTGCTCTCCAACACACCGGTGAGCTGAGATAATAAATAATTGGAACGTTCTGCTCACGTGACAAACCTTACTAACTGGATGTGTCACGTGGAGGTGGGTTTACGACACTTATGTTTACGTGACCCAACCCCAAAGTGCTTTATTGTAGATAAGATTTAGTTCATATTAAGACGGAGCTTCTCAACTTTTTGCACCTCAAGGCCCACGCGGTCCACTTGGACCTGGTCTCCATGAACCACAAGGTGGCGCTCGCGTAATCCTGGTGGATCGCCACCCACCGGTTGACAATCTCATCATATGCGAGGTTTTGATACGAATAAAGGCGTGACGGATGTTTTGCTGGCAGAGCAGCGTGCTGGGTTGTATTTGTCCTTTAGTCGGAGGTTATTCGGATCGTGTTTGTCTGGAACCTCCCCACAGACGCGTCAATCAAAGGAAATCCGAGGAGGAGCGCTAGACTTCGGACCGATTCATAAAACTGGAGCAGTGATCTTCATGACTTTTGAGAGGAATGCGGGGCACTTTCACGAATGAGACATCGGTATGGGAGATACCACACCGCCTGCACGACCAGCACAGTTCACTTCTTAATGCAAATGCATTACTTAACAGATAGGTTTAACAAAAAAACAGAAGTCTGCGTCTGTAGTAAAATAATATAGATAGATACACGATGATTGCTTCCAAAAGCTGCTCTTTTGGGATAGCAGTGTCGATCGCCCCCTCTCTCTCCTTCGCGATGTTTCGCCTCACACGTTGGAGGCATCCTCATGCGCCGTGTGTCACGTGTATGACTCCTATTCACATGTACCGATGTAGGTACGATGTATATGTTAAGTTCCTTCTACAGCGTTGCTTTCTTCCAGGAACAATGGAAGAGCTGGGGTCTGGTACAATAATCCGAAACCAAGATTGTGATCTCAAGCGAGCTCGATATGGCGTGTGTATTGTCAGGGTCCTCACGTCAAGGGCCGCGCTTTACGCCAGCAGGGGCTTCAGTGGCACATGGCCCTCACAATGAAGAACGCTGAACTGGAGCATAGGTTCTCAAAGTTTTGCACCGCAAGGCCCACTTAGATGTGGTTTTCGTGATCCACAAGGCGGCGCTCGTGGCCCACTTATGGGTCGCGGCGCACTGGTTGAGAATAGCGAAAAGAGAACGCGGTTTTGAATAACTCTCCGGCCGTCTCAATGTGTGACAAATCAGCTTCGATGGCTGCACAAGCACCAATGCAAATTTCAATCCGAGGCCAATTCAATGGTTCCTTACACTGTACACCTCCACTTCCTAAAGCTCTCGGCAGCCAAGAACTTTGTTTGGAATTACGCGTGCTTTGAATTATACCGAGACGTCAAGAGGAAAAAATACAGATCGGTAAACATGCACGGGTTGGAAACGTCATATTGACCGTTATGATAAGTGGCAAGGAAATATTACTCGAAGGTATGATCACCGGAGGTAGAGACTAACGATGGAATGGCAGCTAAAGGAGGGAACGTCCGCGACAGAGATGTTGTTGCCAGAAGCGCAATTCTTTTGCAAGTTAAACTGATGATGCCAACATAGGAGGTGAAACATCACGAAGGAGGAGGAACACTCGACACGGCGATCCCGAAAGAACAGATATGGAGAACAATTCTGATATATAGAACCGTGGCCAACCTACTTCAGTACCTGTATTATTATTGTTCAATTAAGTAATGCTCCTTCCGAGCAATTCCTGGGAATATCACACGAATAACTTTAGGTATTATAGAATATGTTTTGTTTCTTTAAAAAGAGTCATTACGTGTTAAAGTACGTTGGTGGTGATGCTGCGTTGGCAGTCGTGCACAAGCAAAAAATATGAAAAATAAACTCAACATATTCGTCAATGACACTACGGTGGGAAAAGAAAATATACATCTATATAACACGTGACTTCACGCAACGGCTCTTCCCTCTATGTGGCGACGTTTCGCCTCTCACGTTGGAGGCATCATCAGGCTTCTGAGTGGTGCCACAGAAGCCTGATGATGCCTCTACAGTGAGAGACGAAACGTCTCGAAGCAGTGAGAAGGAACAATTGGCGCGACTATCCCAGTCCATCACCGGGCACTGCGGGCAATATCGTCTGCAAGCCAATGAACCTATGCGGCAGCGTGTTTTTTGGACTGTGGGCTGGAGTGCCCAGCGAAAACCCACGCGGAGAACATGGAAACTCCACGCAGGAAGGCACCCGAGCCGAGATTCGAACCCGGGAGCCTTCTTGCTGTGAGGCGACAGCGCTACCAACTGGGCCACCGAGCCGCCCTATTGCCAAGGTGTTTTTTTTTATATTCTTTCAAGGGAATTTACTCAGATTTTCTTTCGCAACTAAACACGCTATTGTTCCCTCCCGTGCTCTGCTAGTTTTGTTGATTGTATGTTGAGTTGTTTTTTTTATAAGTTTGTTTATGAAACATCTTTGGTGATCACGACAAAATGGAATTTGAGAATTGCTCTCCACAGCTGTGCTTTCTGTTTACGCGGAGTCCGTGAAAACCTACATCAAAACAGAATGGATGTTGTTTCCGCTAGTCCAGGACATCATGCAGAGTTATTCATCAGTTCATGTCTAGGTGAAGGCGTCCCACAAACCGAGCCAGGAATCGAAGACGGGTGCTTTTTGCTGTGACGCAGCAGCGCTATCGGTTAAACCACCGTGTCATCATGAATCCTGAATTGCAACAAAACTTGCCGTTAAGCTCTGAACATTTCTGACAGTAATGAGGCACCCTTTCAGAGAGAAAATGTTCGTACATAACACGGCCACGTTTGGGATTCTGTTGAAATGGTCATCGGTCTGGTGACGCAAATTGCGGACACACAGAACCCCAGGGAAGAAGCGCATAAAGATAAAGATTCCCCGTAAAGCCTTAGCGGACTCTAGGGTCAAGTGCTATTTGGGAGCACCGATGAAAGCCGGCACGAAACATAAGGGGGTGGGTGACCAACACCACGCCCGACCGACTTCGTCTCCCGAGTGGCGTGTGTTTACACACCGTACCAGATATTTATTTGAGGCCGAGACGACCGAGGGGAAGTCCAGGACCGGTAGAGTGTTAAAATTTTAAACAATTAGAATTCAGAAGTAGAGATGAACTCCTCCCTCCCACATTCCACCCATCCAAGAACCTCCAGAGGTTCTGGGAGTAACGGCGGTGTCAGGCGAGATGGAGGGCACCGAGATCGTGATCACAGCAGTGGCTTCTAATTGCGTGCAACGGGGCTTCTCAAGCTTTTGCACCTCAACGCCCGATTGGCCATCTCGGGTTTGGTCTTCACGGACCACTAGGTGGCGCTCGCGACCCACTGATGGGTCGCGACCCCACCGGTTGAGAACGTCCGGCGTACGAGTGTCCCTTTGCGTACAATTCTTTACGCGCAGAATTTACCTTGCACCGCCATCACCCTGGGGAGGTCACGACGCCCCGGAGTGAATTTCCACAGCGCAAGTCCCGTATTAGGGCGGCACGGTGGCCCAGTGGGTAGCGCTGTTGCCTCACAGCAAAAAAAGGTCCCGGGTTCGAATCTCGGCTCGGGTGCCTTTCTGTGTGGAGTTTGCATGTTCTACCCCCGTGTCCGCGTGGGTTTTCGCCGGGCACTCGGGTTTCCTCCCACAGTCCAAAAAACATGCTGCTGCATAGGTTAATTGGCTTGCAGACTAAATTGCCCATAGTGCCCGGTGATGGACTGGCGTCCCATCGTGG
>JAZEWT010000017.1:2389544-2402075 GCA_036362905.1 Mordacia mordax | reverse complement strand
GGTTAGGATTTTATCTCTGCACAAATTGGTGCTGCGAGATTGTTTATTTACCTTTTTGGTCATATACGTTCTTGCGTGGGTTTGTGCGAAGGGTGTCTGTGTCGCAGGAATCTCGCCGTTCTTATCTCCTTGTTGACGTGCCGGTCTCTCCGCGGCTCTGTGCAGCGCTTTGTGATCCTTGGGTGAAAAGCGCTCTATAAATGCAATTATTATTATTATACGATAAATGTTACATTAAACCATTTCCCAAAATATGTATTATACACACACTGATAATTTAGCGTTTTAAATTTATAGTTGAAAGTCTGATCATATTTTACTTGTTGTTCTACAACGATGTTTATATATTTTATTTAAATCCCAAAAAAGTGTTATTATTGCTGATTTTCCGTTCTTGTGCCGTTGTTGTTGGCGTGCCCTTCTTTCCGCAGCTCTGTGCAGAGCTTTGTAACCCTCGGGTGAAAAGCGCTCTATAAATGCTATTATTATTATTACTAGAGCTTTCAAGCTCACTGGCTATTTTCTGTTGTAATAATAAACATCTGACAGTGCTTGTTGTCTTCGCTGGCTTAGTCCGAGTGCGGTGAGACGGGATGAATGTTTCACCCAGGACCCTCCAGCGTCGTGGTAAAGATCATCCGTTTGTGTCGCCGTGCTGTTCTGTTACTTAAAAAAAAAACCTGCTTGCTATCGAAATCATCTATGACCGATCCACTGCTAGATGAAGGCCTCTCAATGCTACCGGAAACCTGCCGCGATGAAATTACCGCTGACATGGCGGGGTTTTAATGTTGTCAGAACGCTTTTTTTGTGGTCATCTGAAAAATGAACGCGATCGCGTTGCAAAGCACAGAACGAATGAGTGGCGTGAGCTGTGTTACTCAGTGCTTGGAGACGATGCTGACTGTACATATACGGGAAAAATGTACATCTTTTAATAATCATACTAAGTAGTATTCCAGAACTGTACCAATGAATAAGTGCGTGCCCGGGCCTGTAACGCACCCGCTCATAGGGGGCACGGTGGTGCAGCGGCTAGCGATCTACGTTAGGAACCCACTCATGGCCATGGCTAACATCAGTGATCTCCGAACCGTCTTGGTCCCCGACCATCAGCAACTCGCACTGACGAGCGTGGTGAAGTATGGTTAAAAAAATACCTCTACCTGAACAGTAACGAGTAGAAAGAGACTCCTCCACCAGTGTATTGACAAATGCCTGTTCATTGGTATCAATATTACTTTAAAATCGGTGTGTTACTGTTTTGTATTGCATATCACGTACACTTAACACTCATTAACAACAATCGTATGCGTATAACGGGTGTACGACGCTCTTTACCTTACAAACACACAACGGTATCATTATGATCATCAGCCATGGTCAATCCACTGCTTGATGTAGGCCATCGCAATCACATACGATGTCACGATTCAACTCTCAAACACATATTTCTAGTGCCGCGCTGTAATGGTCTTATTAACTAACAGCCTGTAAGCCCCACATCATTCGAGGCTCTTCCATCCGCACACGCACACATCATCAGTCACGACCAATCTACTGCTATATGAAAACCTTTTGCCACATATCTACAGTATAGCAATCCGCAGAGCTCACACAGACAACTAGTTCTCTGCTCGTAATTCTGCTCATTAACGAACAGCTTCTAACCTCCACATCATTCGACCCTCCTACATCCACAAACACACGTCATCATCAGTCAAGATCAATTCACTGCTGGATTAACATCTTTTCTCACACACACACACAGCATAATGATCCCCCCAAAATCTCTCGCGCATAAACACAGAGACAAAGATCTGCCGTATAGCCTGAACAGACTGCAGGGTCAAGTGCCGTTCGCGTGTACCCATGAAGGTCGACACGGCACATGAGGAGGTGGGTGACCAGCACCACAAACACACACACACATGTATACAGTCATGCGCGTGTAATTATCTCAATAACTAAAAGCCTGTAAGCTCCAAAGGATTGGCTGGTGCGGTGACCCGTGACGATGTGACCTCCGTTCTCCCAGTGCGCTAGCGACGAGCGCGGTGCATGGGACCACTGTTGCTCTAGGAGGGAGCGGGGGGGGGATGGGTCGAGAGAAGGGGGCGTACAGGGGGAGGAGAAGGAGGATGATGATCGAGGGAGAGTCGGAGGGGGGTCGGTGGGTGGGTAAACAGGTCTCGTAGATTGATTCACTGCTGCTATCATGCGCCACTCGTCAAACGCACGACCTCTGGTCAGGGGATATATACCGACCGACGCGGCCCGGCTATTTTAAAACAAGTTGTTTTATTTGTATTTTCCTCTCGCGTTCTTCGCTTGTGTACTCGCATTAGAGAGAAGAAGGAAAAAACCCAGTACGCAAGCGAGCGCTGTGCAGCGGTAGAGTTACGCGGCCGTTGCGTACACGCGACACGCGGTCCCGCACAGGCGGCTTAGCTTCGTGGAGATTCCGGCTGGAGGTCGGTCTCGAGCCTCCTCCACACTTTGGGGCATGAGGAACGTCACGCCGGCGTCCTCAGCATCGAACGGCAGAGAGCCATCGAGGCCGGCAATTCGCCGCTGCGAATGCGCGCTCGCCCGCCGAGTGGCCCCCCGTTGTGCGGGGAATCACAATTAGCAGGTAGCCAGGAGCTTGTGATAACATCTTCCCGGAGAGGCGCGTGTGCGCGCGGGGCGCATGCATGCGTGGTTACTGTTGTTGTAGTTGTTTAGCAGAGGGGGAAGCGACGTAGCCACAACAGCCCGTGCCGCCTGTCTCGCACGGGTGTGTTTGTGTGTGTGTGCATACACACACACGCGCGTCTCTAACGGCTGTAGAGAACACAGGCCTTCATGGAGCCCAGGGAAAGCGCGGCCAAGAGGCCAGGCCACTCGCTCTCCAAATTCACCATCAGATGCATCCTGGGCGCCCAGACGGACGGGAGCGACTGCGGCAGCGAGGAGGAGAGCGACGCGGCGGATGGGAGGAGAAAGGGGGCGCACGGCGCTAACCAGGGCCCGGGAGGGGGCGCCGCTGTCGCCGCGGTCGCAGCGGCAGCAGCAGCAGCAGCAGCCACCGTGGCTCAGGAGCGGCATTGCTCTGGCTCGTCCCGTCTCTCCGAGCCCCTGGAAGGCTCTCGGAAAGTCGCCTGCTGGCTTCAGGAACACCAGATCGCTTGCTGTCACGGTACGCGCGCTCTCTCGTCGCACGCGCATTGGCTGCTGCCGCTGTTGCTGTGAATTGCTTCCAAAAGCTGACCTTTCGGGATTGCCGTGTCGACCGCTCCCTCTCTCACTCTCGCTCCTTCGCGCCCGTTGTTGCTGTTGTGCGCTGTTTGATCGTCACGGCGCGCTCGTCTCGGTTCCGTTGTTGCTGTTGTGCGCTGTTTGATCGTCACGGCGCGCTCGTCTCGGTTCCGTTGTGGCTGTTGTGCGCTGTTTGATCGTCACGGCGCGCTCGTCTCGGTTCCGTTGTGGCACCGTGCGGATTCTCGGCTGATGCGCTGTTGCTGCCTGGCTTCGGCGGTACACGCGAACGCTTGCATAGAGGCTGGGCCAGAAATTACTGACACATTACCCTTGACATACGTTTCAAATGTGTCAGTTATTTATGGCCCAGCCTATATCAATCGTGCATAGACCTGCGTTACGCTCTGTTTTTTCCTCGCGGATAGGCTCCGGCTCACCGCCACCCTGTACAGGATTGAGCAGGCGCTCATACTGAATGCCTGCATGTCAAAGCCTTGGCTTGTAAAGCCAAACAATAGGTAAGGTTGTCCCTCCACGTCGCGCCAATTATTAGACCGGACTTGATCTCCACGCTGGTCAACGTGATTTGGTTCAAGGCGGCGACGAGGGGACAGATCTAAGATAAACACAAGACGTCAAATGTAGAGTGCAACAAGGGCTTGTGTTGCAAAGGCCCTTTGGCTGCCCACCACGTGGTCTCCTGCTTTGCACGGTGCTCATTCATCCAAACGCTGGACAGGCTGAGCCCCGCTGAGCATACGGATGAGATCGGATGCAGTTCGTGCGGGTTGCTTCATATGCTGAGTGAGATGTTCGTTTCGTTTGCGATATCATGGAGCGGATAGACATTTAGAATGAAAAAGTTGTAACTAACTCACATTCCGAAAGCAAAACATTCGAATTATGGACACCCATACAAATGATGGTTCAGAAGATGATGGATGGGTTTGGTCCTTGACTGCAGGCCCAGTCAGAAGGTTTAGATTTGAACGGCTCGACGAACGACAATTTCTCTTTCGGGATAGCCGTATCGAGCGTTCCTCCTCTCTCCTTCGCGACGTTTTTCCTCCAACGTTGGAGTCATTATCTTCAGGCTTCTGACATTAGTCGGAGCAGATCTGAAAAGCCCTTTTCACTATCGCGCTGAGAGTAATTATACAATCCGCGGTACCGGAGATCCCTATAAGTTCACCTCCTGTGGAGTGTGACGCGAGAGCCCATGAAAAGCGGAACAACTGCCGTGCGCGGTTCGGCGCTGCACGTGGACCCTGCTGGGATTTAACCGTTTCCGTGCCCTCCTGCCGAGCTCTCCGCTGCCAAAGAGCGGTTCTCATCTCATCTCATTGTCAGAAACCGCTTAGTCCTGCACAGGGTCGTGGTGAGCCGGAGCCTATCCCGGCAGACACCGGGCGCAAGGCAGGGATACACCCAAGATGGGGCGCCAGTCCATCACCGGGCACTGCGGGCAATTTAAGTCCCCAAGCCAATTAACTTATGCAGCAGCATGTTTTTTGGACTGTGTGGAGGAAACCGGAGTAAACCCACGCGGTCATGGGGAAAACATGCAAACTCCACACAGAAAGGCACCCGAGCCGAGATTCGAACCCGGGACCTTCTTGCTGTGAGGCGACAGCGCTAGCCACTGGTGTTTCCACCGTGTCCTATTTAATGAACTTACGCACATTGTAGGGCTGTAAACATCCGAGTTATTAAGTTATTTTTATAAGGATAATATATATGTACTTGCACTGTATCTATTGACGTTGCGGGTTCGTGTTGCAAGTTAAATCGTTTAAATGTAATGATAATTTTTTTTATATATATAAATATTAGCGTTCTCTAAATCCACCGCTTGATGAAGACCTCCCCACGCCTTTCGTCGTCGTAGAGCATGTTTGACCATACTCTTATCACGCTGGTCAGCTGTTCAGGAGAAGCGCATTGCGACCTGCATATGACACGTGAGAGTCTTTATATATACATATCGATCTATATCCTCGCACGTGTGTATGTGTGGTATCAGAGTGGATTTTCTGGTACCACCAATACATAATCCGCAAACGAATACTATAATTTGTATAATTCATGTTTTTTTTTTTAAATAACGGTATAAAAAATATTGTATGGAAAGAAGGGTTACTAGAGGTCTGAGATATGGCGATGTGATGTTTATAGTTAAACAATTAGCACCCTTCATATTCTAAGAGACGATTTTTATTGAAAAGAGTTACGAACAACGGTTTATTTTCACAACTGAGTACATGGTGGCAAACACCACAATCAATATGTCGCGTTTTTAAATAATGTTAACCTCTTACATGTCAAAGACGGATAACAGAAAACGTTCTTTTTTATTTCAGAAACGTATCTCGCAGCTTTCACGAACAACAAACCAACTAATTGGTTATTGTTGTCGCTGTTTAAAGGCTCAAAGGTTTACATTTGTAGTACAGTACCTGCGTCCACCAACAGAAGCGGTCAGGTGAGCTTACCTGACGCTCAATGTCTATCCTTATTGTGCAAGCAAAAGGCTGTAGTGATCATTGCTCACAGAGATGAACAACACGTGTTTCTAATCCGCTGCGCATCGTAGTTTCTTCCATATTATTGTCCCTCTATTTAGACGCTGTCGATATAACACAGTACGGTACCTTCCAGTAGATATTCTTGTAAGCGGAGTCGATACAGCGTGATTAATGTAATCATCTATGGGTCCATGGCGCTGCTGTGATTACGCATCGACTAATGTTATCCTCATGCCACGCGACGGTTCGCCTCCTACGTTGTAGGCATCATCAGGAAGCATCGTCGGGAAGCCTGATGATGCCACCAACGTGGGAACCTAAACATCGTAAGGAATGATTGTGATGAGAATAGTGAGACACGTTGCTCGATGATCACCGCAGGGCGAGGGAGCGAACGAGAGTGCTCGACACGGCTATCCCGAAAGGGCGTCTACGGAGAGTAACTGTCACACATCGAGCCGTGACAACTTGCGCCATGATCACAGTACATCGCTCACCGGGTCGCGGAGAGTTGAGGCGCGTGTGTGGCTCAGCAGCCAGGGGCGCTGTGTGCTGCTGGGCCGGGGAACGTCGTCGGGCCCAACCGCTCGTTGTGTCCTTTCGCAGAAGCGGCCAAGCGAGCTATAGCTCAGCACGGCGTCTCCCACGAGCCGAGCCAACCGCAACAGCAGCAGCAGCAGCAGGCGCATCAGCAGGCGCATCAGCAGCAACGGGCGCATCATCAGCAGGAGGCGCGGGTGAGTAGCGCCGCCTCGCCGTCACGCGCGGAGCAGCGCGGCAGCATCAGCAGCAGCAGCAACAGCAGCAACAGCGTCGCCGAGCCGCCTGCGCCGGGGCTGCTGCCCCCGACAACGGCCCGGCTGAACGGTGCTGTCGCTCCGCACCTCGTCGTCGTTCGCGGCGTCGGAGACGAGGTCGTCGACGACGACGACGACGACGATGACGACGACGACGACGACGACGCCATCGTCGCGAGCGCGGCCAACGGCGAGACGGGCGGCGAGAGTCCCGCGGCTCACGGCAGCCCCCGGGCGCCCCCCAAGAAGAAAACGCGGACGGTGTTCTCGCGCAGTCAGGTGTTCCAGCTCGAGTCGACGTTCGACATGAAGCGCTACCTGAGCAGCGCGGAGCGCGCGGGCCTCGCCGCGTCGCTGCACCTCACCGAGACGCAGGTGAAGATCTGGTTCCAGAACCGGCGCAACAAGTGGAAGCGGCAGCTCGCCGCCGAGCTCGAGGCGGCCAACCTGGCGCAGGTGTCGGCGGCGCACAGACTCGTGCGGGTGCCCGTGCTCTACCGGGAAGGGGGTCTGAACGGGAGAGCCCCCGCCGCGGGCGTGAGGGCCCCCCTCGCTTTCTCCTACCCATTCTATTACCCGGGCGGTGCCTTGACACACTTCTCCATGCCCTACGCCAGCAGCGCCAGCCTCCTGCAGTGAGAGCGCAGAACCAAGCGCAAAATGCTATGCCCACGCGGCATTATCACGGTGTGTGAGGATTGCTCCCCACGGCCGCCGTGTCGGGAGAGCCGTGTCGAGCGTCCCTTTCTCTGCCGCCTCGCGCGTTGCCTCCAACGTTTCCGAACGTTTCAGCGAAGCCCGACGATGACGACGGTGCCTCGGACGTGAGAGGCGGAAACGCAGCCAGAGCGAGAAGGAACGCGCTCGACACGGCTGTCCCGAAACAATAGCCGCGGAGAGCAAGTCTCAAACTCGTCGTGCTCACTGCGCGTGTTGTTACTGTTGTTGTTCAGCGCTGTGTGTTTGCTGCGAAGAATGTGTTGACAGTCTGAGCGGGTGCTCCGTTTCCTCGCTACGTACGTAGCTAAGGACATGTTGTGGTCCATCAGTCGCTTGTTGGCTTTTCAGATAGTTGTCATCCAACAGAGGCGTGTTTTGAGCAAAGCAGCGATCTGTTCGGGTTTAAACATCACGGGTCTCATCAGCAGGCATTCCTCGGCGTTTGCGGGCGCGCCCAGACAGAAACACAGACCGATGACAAGACGATCTCAAAAACAACGGCCACCTCATGGCACCACGATATTTAACGAAATGTCCGTTTAGTCGAGGTATAGAAACGTGATCCATTTCTAGATACCCCCACTGGCATCTACTGCAACCTCCCGCTTCTCAACAGGTGATTGGGTGTTGTTGTGATAACGGCCGCTTCGCATCTGACAGACACTGTTAACAGATGAACAGTGCATCGTTGAGTGCGGTGAGAGACGTTGTCGACGCCTTTGCAAATGTAACCTTGTGTGTTTCATCTCAATCCATCATTGTAATGCCTCCGTAGTTTTAGTGGGGTATCTGTAAATGGATCACTCTCGTACGCTGTCCACAATTGTATACGTGTACATCCACTGCTGGCTGACGACTTATTCTTATGACCATACTTCACCGCGCCGGTCAGTGCAGAGTGGGTGAAAGCGGTTGGGTGCATAAGAAGTGGGAGGTATTTAGTACAGAACAAACGTGTGCGCAAATAATATAGGTACACATGTTAATATACTACCGTATGTGTACATATACTGAATATACTGTATGTATGCATATACTGTATATCGGTGGTTCTCAATCAGGGGCGAGGGGAAGGGGAGAGCGAGGGATGAGAGAGGGTTGGCGCAGCCTGCGGCACGGACTCCGTGCAGGACAATGGTCGAACGTGCGTGCAGAACGTGAGAGCAACATTGCGGCGGAGAGAATTTACAGTTACACACAACACCAAACACGTGCGGACGTGCGGACCTGCAGTCATGCTTTGGGGGGCTTGGGGGGCTTGGGGGGGGGGCAAACCACAAAGCTTAGAAACCTCTGCAGTGCGCGCAGATTCAAACACAGGAACGCGCGTACATGAACGGAACGCGTTCATGGTGATGCTGAAATACCACGAAAGGAAAGTGAGTTTATTCCGCAATATATATATATATTTTTCCCCAGTCGACTGCCTTGAGCTGTGAAGCTGTTGTCGTTTTATGGATGTGAATTACGCGCAGGTGAAATTAATTATTTATTCCATTCCATTTGATTTGCTTTGAAGGGGAAATCCGAAAGGACCGATTTGAAACGACGCAGGCCCGTGCCCACGTGATCCTTACGGAGTGTGCTGTAATAATGACATTAAATAATAATAATGGTTGCAGCCCCTCTGTCAATCCGCTGCTGGATAATAGAATGAAGGCGCAGCCCCACGCAAGGTTTTCGTTCATGGCTTTTATTTGGTCATACTTTCGCCGCGTTTGTCGGTATGAATTGATGAAGGTGCGGGAAGATGCGCAGATGTGTACCACTCGTCACCGGTGTTAGCCGTGACCGGGCATCGAACTCACGTGGTGGCCCTGAACGAACATTTCGAATCACTCGCCGCTACGCCTCCGATCACGCGCGCTCTGCCCCGTCCTCAGCCAAATAAACTCCGCGCACGAGTTACACACCTGGGACAACGTTGTCAAAGACCTGCATCTTCTCGTGCAGCGCCTAAATCCATACGACGATGACGGTGGTGAATATTTGTATGAAACGTCTGGATCGACTAGACGGAGCATCTCTCACTTCTCGAGGCTTGGCCAGGCGTGACTGTTCCGTGCATGTGGGATGAGAAGACACCCTCTTGTTCACGTCCAAGGCATTTGCACAGCAGCGTTAGTGTGTTATTCACTGTACACTCGGTATACAGCAAGATAGACTTGTGCAGTCGCTAAACAAACACTCGTTTGCGCCGTTACATAGAGCATACACATTGGCATTCACATTGGTCACAATTACCGTCCCTCGCATGAGGGAGGAGATAAACGCTCGACACTGCTAACCAGCAGGAGCAGCTCCTGAGCGTATGTCTCACACATCGATACACGCAGCAGCATCTTCCTCATCAGCCGTGATCAATCCACTGCTGCATGAAGGCCTCGCTTCGCAAGCGAGCGCTATCCATCACGATGCTGCAATGAAACAAGCCACCTCACCAGTAGCATACCGGATCATATCATCACGTCATCTCTGTTGGATTCTGAATTCCTTCAGCTGCCCACTAAGTCAGTATTCCCGTGCAGCGGCCAACATCTTCTCCGACTCACGTGTTGTGAGACATGTGCTGCCCACGCCCCACTTATCCTAATAGCTATAATGATGTCATAATGATGTCATTCAGCCGACAGGCCGCACTGTACCGTTTATAACACGAAGGGGATACGTTGTCATCACTACGTTTAAGATTGGTACATGTATATTTGTGGATCCATAGGGGCATGGAAGAGAGGAGAGTGAAAGCGACCATTATAATATCTGGGCATATTTGGATTGTGATGAGAGTGTGTCTTTGTTAAAGGTGTACTTTGAGAAAGCTTAATTAAAGATTGTATCGACGACTCGATTCCGCTAAGGTTCAAGACGTATCCTATGAATAAAATAATTACGTTTTATCCTAACCATCTCCGTGCCTATTACTCTTCCCGTTGTATAGATGAAAAATTTGTAGTGGTAAGGTTCACAAGAGCAGATGCTAAGCCTGTGTCTACAGGCCCACACAGAGATGCTGTGTAATGCTTCACGGCATCTTCTGTACGGCGAGTGATTCAACTGGGGGTTGTTAAAGTCGGTGTGTGTCCATTACTGATAACCGCGTGGACAAAATCTGTTACCCCTTTGCCGCAAGCATCAAAATCCCTGAAAATAAACTTCACACGTTACCTTTAAAAACTGAAAAACGGAGACAATTGCCGCTGTGTACGAATTATCAGAGTATGGAACTTGCGAGCGGAGCGAGTCGGTTCGATTCTATCTCCCGGCACGGCAGTTGGAGCAATTTAAAAGGATCTTTAATTTCCCGTCAATACAGTTCCTAGACGTTTCAGCCAGCGTGGAAGAACATTGCCGAAAGCAGGGAATCTCAAAAATTTCCACCTCAAGAACCCATCTGGTCTGGTCTCCACGGACCACTAGGTGGCACTCGCGGATCACTGATGGGTCGCGGACCCACCGGTTGAGAATGGTGACGCTAGAGCTCCCGATTAGGTAATGTCCTTCTGCCAGCAGTAACTAGCAATCAGGAAATTAATTGCAGGGCTCCACCTTTGCCGTTTAACCGAGATGCCACGCCAGCCAGTGAACTGAAAATTGTTACAACGCTGTCAGGACAATACCATCACTCCTGATAATGCCTCCAACGTGGAAGGCGAAACGTCGTTAAATAAAGAACACTCGACACGGCTATCCCAAAAAAACTTGCTATGAAGAGACATTATCATGCTGTACTACAATGCAACTGTAACAGATACATACTGTATGCAGTTATGTGCTTACACCCGCAAACACACAAATACGAGTGTATAAAGACCCATATATCTCGAAAAGCCATAAGAGACTGTTGGAGCAAACACTATTAGCGACACCCAATAAGGGGTGGGTGGCCAGCATCGCGCATCTCACCAGGTACTAATTTATAGCTGAGTTGACTTACGGGAGGCCCAGGACCTGATCAAATATTCGACACCGAAATGAGCTGTGAGTGGCCTGGCTCGTAGCGCAGTCCGGCGATAACCACTGCACTACCGCTCCTCACATACTCGTATAAAGACAAAGATCCCCCATATAGCGTTAACAGACTATTGGGGCAAGCTGTGTTACCGGGCACCTATGAAGATCAGTACGGCGCACAAAGTGGTGGGTGATGTTTATACACCGCACCAGGTACTCATTTAAGGTTGACTTGACCTGTGGGGGGGGGGGAGGAGGAGGAGAGTGAGGGCCCCAGACCGGTTCAGAAAACCGTCACTGGCGTTGGCCTCCAGTCGCCGGGTTCGTAGCGCGGCGCTCTAACCGCTACGCCGCCGCTTCCCCACACACGTCCTCGTACAAACACAATAATTCAGACACAGCACGAGCGGACGCATCGTCACATTCGGCGCCTTTCCGTTGCACAACAGCAGACGCAGCTACATCTGTGCGGAACAGAAAATCAACACGAACATAGTGACGACCGTCCTCCCAATGTTCTAAGCACTGTGCAGGCGAGTTGCAAGTTAGTATGTGAGATCCCTACCGTTGGGGGCAAGTGCTTTTAGCGAGCACCTATTAAGAGCTGTTTGCGAGCTTAGTGGTAACATCTTAGTATCACATGAAGAAAGTCCTGCCCGAGGCGGTTCCATTCCCGTCTCGGACGCCCTTTCTGTTTGGGGTTTGTGTGTTCTCCACCTGTTCTGCGTGGTTTTCCTCCGGGTTCTTCGATTTCGCCCCACGAATAAAAAAACACAATACACGCCTTAATTAATTCGTCGAAAACTGTATAATATATCGGACGCAGTGACTAGAATATGTTGGCGCCGGCCGGCTGGATAGCTGCCTTCCCCCCCTTCTCTGCGTTTTGCTCACGTGGAATATTTTCCGAGGCGTTATCAAGTGTACTATTGTACTGTTGTTCAATAGTACTATTGCACGAGTGTACTATTGTACCAGAGTGCTATTGTGGCTTTCACGGCTGGATGCATGTTGATCGCTTCAAAAAGCCGCTCTTTCGGGATAGCCGCGTCGATCGCTCCTCCTGTCTCCTTCGCCTGAGGATGTCTCCAACGTGGGAGGCGAAACATCGCCGTAGGAGAGGGAGAGCATGACGCGGCTATCCCGAAAGAGCAGCTTTTGGAAGCGATCAGCAAAGTGCACCATTATTATTTCTGGCGCAGTGGTTAGCGCTGACGCCTCACAGCAAGAAGGTCCCGGGTTCGAGTCTCTCGGCTCGGGTGCCTTTCTGTGTGGAGTTTGCATGCTTTCCCCGT
>JAZEWT010000017.1:2344261-2365953 GCA_036362905.1 Mordacia mordax | reverse complement strand
GAAATGCATCACTTGTGTTTAGCTCGTAATTATTTTCCTAATTATATAACACAACAAGATGTCACATGGCATTAACCTTTTATCAATTTGCTGTTTTTTCTCCCTAAATAAAGTTCCGCATAGTAAAACAACATTAAACTAGCTTTGTTTTACTTTAGATCATCTTTATGAGATGTATCCTGAACCCCAGCTACAAACAGACAGATTGAATACTTTAATATTTTAAGCATTAGTTGCAAATCATCAAATGTGTAATGATGTAGGTTTTCACGGCTCGATGCATGATGATTGCTTCGAAAGCTGCTCTCTCGGGACAACCGCGTCGATCGCTTCCTCTCTCTACCTCGCGACGTTTCGCCTCATACCTTAGAGGCATCCTCAGGCGCCTGAGGATGCCTCTAACAATCATCCAATGTTACAACAAAAAAATTCTGTCATTGAGGCAATTAAGCAAGTTAAACTTAATTCGAATATCTACTTCACGTCAAAGAGTGCCACGTGGAGCAATTGAGCTCTATGGCTTTAATGTAATGTGACTCAGAAAGTAACTTCTTGTATCGCATCACACATTTGTAATGTTATTGTTGCTGCCATCATGTCTGCAGGTTAATGACGCCATTCAAACTCTTCAGGAAAAGTTTGGAGGACTTCAGCAGGGCCTGTCACTTAAACCAATGATGGCTGTCACTTGAACCGCTGATGGCTGATGAGCAAGATTTATGAGAGCAGTAACTGAGGAATGTAATGTGTCCCGGAACACGTGCACAGAGGAGATGGAGCGGTGAAATGAGCGCTTATGTAGTAGCTGTGTGGATAATTACATTGCTGGGATTGTGAGAAATGACGATTATGCAAAATAAAACACGTGTTTCTAGACAATGAAATGCCTTCAGTGCCAAAACGTGTTGCTTAACACGATTCTAAACAAACCAATACTGTTATTTTTTTTTTGCTAAGGTGACCCCAACGCCATAACGCACAAGAAAATATGAAACTATAAATGGCGTTGAGCCATCCATTAAATCAGCAATTTTCATAAGAACATTATTGGGGGGGGGGGGGTCGTGACTTTTCTAATGCTTTATTTAATATCGCAAATGTGTAAGCCAACCTTTATATCATCACCTAAAAAAGCTAAAGTAATGTTTTATTGAAAAGCAATGCAAGGTCATAGCTCCTACTTCTTTTTTTTTTCTTTAACAAAAAGGATCTTGGGGGTTTAGGCAACAAAAAGTGGACAAAAAGGTTTTATAATCCTAATGAAACGATAACCCATGGATTATCCATAGGGGGCATCACTGAATTTACCCCCTGAGAGGTTTATTGCAATTTCTGGGCTAATTAGCACCCACTCGGCTGTCACTCTCATTATAAAACGTAACCAAATGACAATTCCTTCCAATTACGGATCACGTCATTAAAAAATAAACAGCTTACAGTCATGCTCACCAGCTGTTCCCATTCTGCGCTTAAAGGTTAGACGATAAATAATTCCGTTTCAAGCGGCCGAGTATGACCTTCCATTCTCTGTGTGCTACCCCGGTCAGGAGAGACCTCGGTTGTCCTCCCGGCTCCTGCTTGACCTTGGAAATGGTAAAGAAAACGATATCACAACCTGCCCGGCGGTGGACTGGCGTCCCGTCGTCGGGTGTATTCCTGCCTTACGCCCTGTGTTTCCGGGATAGGCTCCGGCTCACCGTGACCCTATATAGGATTAAGCGGTTTCAGATAATGAGATGAGATGAGATATCACAACCACACTGTGCGTTTAGAGAAGGATTTTAATACATATGCTCACTACTAATATACAGGAACTCCACTAACTGCACAATGAAAGGTTAAAACCACAGATATGGCTGTGGGAAGTGTCACAAGCCTTTTATATTCCACGCTCAATATTTCATATGGAATCCTACCGCCTAGGGGGACTCTAAACCATAAGATCTTGCTGGTTTGACATAGTTAAAGTTTGCATGTTTAATTGTGTGATTTATGTGGCTTAGCCTGAAATCGCTTGCACAAAAAAGAAGTTCTCTTGCGTTTAAACTTTCATGCATGTCATTAATACATTGGCTGTGAGCAGTTATTCGCATGCTCCGAGTGCAAATCCGAGGCAAAACGAATTTTGTAGCAGAGTAAGAGTTCGTGCATTGTTCGTGGGAGCAGCCGTTTGACATTGTGTCGCAGTGGTTCGTATGCCGCTCAGCGACCTCAGCTCCTTAAGTTCAACTCCCAGTTACGGCGAGCATTCGGACAGAGCGATATCTGAACCAGCGTTCGGCTCCTCTCTTCGCCAACCTGCACTGAGCAGCTTGGTGACGGACAGGCCTTTCGTCCACCAGAGGATCGAGCATGTTTGATAATGAGTACGGTGATTCATATTTCTCTGCCCTACTTTAATATCTGTCGTCCCCAGCTGTCGGGTAAAATAATCAGAGACATCGAGCCAAGAACCATAATTCCCGAATGGTCATTTAACATGAAACTCTACTCGGTGAACATTTTGTCAGGTGCGGCCCCTGCACACTGAACTAGGTTCGTAGAATATTTATCACGCTGTACCTTGCTGCGATTTCACATAGTGCATTATCGTTGACTCTGGATTATAAAAGCAGAACTAAGCACACATTATCTTTCCCGTTGCATTTCAAAGGAAAATGTTGGCCGTATGCCCTATAATCTATAGGCGTGGGTGACCAGATATGCTTAACTTTTATGGGCACTGGATTCAGAGGTGAAGGTAAGCCAGTACCGGCCGGCGTAGAGGTAATAAAGTGGCTGGAGCTTTCAGTTCAGCACAGGTGGGAAGGGGGTGTGTGTGTGTGATGCGACGGTATTGGTAAGAAATCTATGTCACGTTCACCCCTGACTAGGTTCCTGACTAGGTTCCAAGCTGGGATGCGTATTGCTTTAAAGTGTGGCTTATAAACTGCAGGATGTCGTATTACTAGTATGAGAGTCCGTGTTTAAAGAAAGCATTCTCGTTCAGAGTTAAGTAACATTCAAAAGAGATTCACGCTATACAGAGCTTGAAAGTAGTAACTTGTGCATTTTAATGTTATGCGAACAACGCTTAAGATATGCTGTGTAGGTTTTCACGACTCGATGCATAATTCCTCGCAAAAGCTGCTCTTTCGGGATAGCTGTGTCGAGCACTCCTCTTCTCATTCGAGGCTGTCTCTGTCCATCAGGGAGGAGCGCTCGGCACGGATATCACGAAAGAGCAGCTTTTGGAAGCAATCGTCACAACGCTCAAGATAATTTTACTTAATCCGCACGTGCAGCGCCGCGTGCTCAGAATCACCCTGTGAGGCAGGAAGAGGGCCTGATGTACCAGCGAACAAGTGTAAAGTCGAGATATCGTAACGCATCGACACATCGATGACTAGGATGAGGGTGACTGGAATTACAGCCAAAGGAGAGGACGCGCGCCAGAGAAACACCTGCGCAGACCTTCACATTTCAGACGAGGCAAACTGGAGAAGTGAGGATGGATTGTAGGATCCTCGGTGAGCGAGTGGTGGCTATGGCGTGCGAAGCCTTCATCCGGCGGAGGAGGGTGGTCAATTGAAAATGAGTTGTACGATGGTAAAGGTCGGTGATTCACAGTCACAAGCCCGAATGTGAACTGCAGGGAAGATGTTGAATGGCTTACGTCACTGAAGGTATTGTTTCAGGTCTGTGTGCTTTGCATAATCATTCCAATGCGATTATCTCTTGCAGCCAGGCTTCTCAGCAGATGCTGCGCTGCCTAAACTTCTTCTGTAGGCTTTATATTGCAAGTGGCGCAGCACGCTTCGGCATTGACCCTGGGAGCAATACGTGAGTTGAACTCCCCTGTAGTGACGCAGGTTGTCACGGCTCGACGTGTGATGGGAATTGCTGTCCAGAGCCTCCACCCATCTACTCTGGGGCTCTCAGCCCTGTGAGCCGCAGCGCAGTTGCACCGTCTGCACACTTGATAGCTTTGCTTCTGACTCTGTGTGTGTTGATGCCAGTTTCCTCTCAAACCTGTGATCTTAAGACTGCAAGGAATATATATATTTATATATTAGAATCCCTGAACAATGCTTCCTGGAAATGCAGCTCCTGATGAGAGTCGTAGTTTGTTAAATTAAACATAAGTGCGTTAACCTATCGCAGTAGCTTCTTTGGCTCATATTTTTTTAGTGACTGTACACAGGCTGTAATTTAGCAGAACCCAGAAATCGGAATGGGATTGGAATCTCAAATATTGTGATGTGATGCCATCTAGTGAGCAAATCGCTGCGGGTGGCTGTGACTCGCAGTTGGCGCACAACGCGCTGGTACAGCGACGCGTGGGATTTGATCAGGTGGCACGGCTAACATCAGCGGTGGAGTTTGAACTATTAAAATAATCTCATCTCATTGTCTGAAACCGCTTAGTCCTATACAGGGTCACGGTGAAGCCGGAGCCTATCCCGGCAGACACAGGGCGCAAGGCAAGGATATACCGACGATGGGACGCCAGTCCATCGCCGGGCACTGCGGGGCAATTTAGCCTGCGAGCCAATTAACCTATGCAGCAGCATGCTTTTTGGACTGTGGGAGGAAACCGGAGTGCCCGGCGAAAACCCACGCGGACACGGGGAGAGCATGCAAACTCCACACAGAAAGGCACCCGAGCCGAGATTCGAACCCGGGACCTTCTTGCTGTGAGGCGACAGCGCTAACCACTGGGCCACCGCGCGGCCCTATTACAATAATAATAACAATAAATACACATTCATAACGCGGACATGTTTATTACATTTACAGAGAACGACTTAGAGGCGTGAGGAAACCACAGAGAGGCGAGGGTAGGGGCAGACAGCTACGTAGTTAGCCGACGCCAACATTTGGCAGACTGCGTTATATGTTATAATATCGGCCAATGAATTAATGAGTGTTTTATGTCGTTGTTGTGGGAACAGACCGGAAAACCCAGAGGAAATCCACGCATAACAGGGGGAGAACACACAAACTCCATTTATAAAGACGCCTGGGAATGATTCGAACTGGGCTTTATTTCTGAGGCAAGAATGTTATCGCGGGGGGGCACGGTGGCCCAGTGGGTAGCGCTGTCGCCTCACAGCAAGAAGGTCCCGGGTTCGAATCTCGGCTCGGGTGCCTTTCTGTGTGGAGTTTGCATGTTCTTCCCGTGTCCGCGTGTGTTTTCGCCAAGCACTCCGTTTTCCTCCCACAGTCCAAAAAACATGCTGCTGCATAGGTTAATTGGCTTGCAGACTAAATTGCCCGCAGTGCCCGGTGATGGACTGGCGTCCCATCGTGGGTGTATCCCTGCCTTGCACCCTGTGTCTGCCGGGATAGGCTTCGGCTCACCGCGACCCTGTACGGGACTGAGCGGTTTCTGACAATGAGATGAGATGAGGCGAATGTTATCGCTGCATCGATGCCCTGTCATCCAAAAACGAATCGTAAGGCACAATTAGGCTGTCGTTCTGCAGTGGATTGACAAAGGGCCGTAAATTATTCCGAACAATCATTTACTCGAGCTACTCCCCGCGTCAGCGTGGGTTTTCGCCAGGCACTTCTATTTCCTCCCACAGTCCAAAGACACGCTGTTGTCGAGTTTAATTGGCCCGCTGAGTAATTTTCCCCCAGCTTCTTGCGATGTACTGGCGTCAAATCCTGCGTATAGCCCTGCCTTGCGCCCGATGTCTTCCGGCAGAGCCTCCGGCACTCCCCGCAACCCCGCACATCATTAAGCGGGTACTGATGATGATGATCCTGGCCTGAAGGACCTCCACGAGAGGGAGCTCGAGAGAGGTCTTCCAGTGGATATTGAGCCAACTCGGCCACTTTCTTGTCTGTGCGCCGTATCGGACCCTGCCGGCTTACTTTCTCCTCGGGGTGTACCCAGGATAATAATTACCGAGTGGACAGAAGTCACTGGGATTTAGAAACGTGCTCAGTTTTTTTTTCAGTTGATCCGGCGGATAATTAACAGGCGCTCGTCGGGATTGCAAATCCATGGCGCAAACCGTGACACCACGTCACCCTCTCGTATTTATGTAACATGTATTAAACTGCGTGGAGTTTGAATGTTCTCCCCGTGTCTGCGTGGGTTTTCGCCGGGCACTCCGGTTTCCTCCCACAGTCCAAAAAACATGCTGCTGCATAGGTTAATTGGTTTGCAGGCTAAATTGTCCGCAGTGATGGACTGGCGTCCGATCGTAGGTGTATCCCTGCCTTGCGCCCTGTGTCTGCCGGGATAGGCTCCGGCTTCACCATGACCCTGTATAGGACTAAGCGGTTTCTGGAAATGGGATGAGATCAGTAATAAACTGCATAACTAATACAACATAAAACGGGCATTTTATGGGCTAAATAGTTGGACCACACATTAAATCACTCGACACTTCCCACCTATTGTTGGTGGGTAAAATGCTGTTGTATTTTTTTCATCACAGCCATGATCAATCCACTACTGGATTCACTTCGCTCCAATTCTTCGCCGGGCGGCGCGGTGGCCCAGTGGTTAGCGCTGTCGCCTCACAGCAAGAAGGTCCCGGGTTCGAATCTCTCGGCTCGGGTGCCTTTCTGTGTGGAGTTTGCATGCTCTTCCCGTGTCCGCGTGGGTTTTCGCCGGGTACTCCGGTTTCCTCCCACAGTCCAAAAGCATGCTCCTGGATAGGTTGATTGGCTCGCAGACTAAAATTGTCCCGCAATGCCCGGCGATGGACTGGCGTCCCGTCGTCGGGTGTATTCCTGCCTTAGGCCCTGTGTTTCTGGGATAGGCTCCGGCTCACCGTGACGCTATATAGGACTAAGCAGTTTCAGATAATGAGATGAGATTCTTCGCCATTCCCCACGGTCCCCCAATACAACAAGCAACGCAGCATCTTTCCACGAGCACATCTCGAATTTTTCAGTTTTCCATTTTTCAATGCTATTGATGGTATGGGGAAAAAAAATTCTTGGTGTATCCTTGTTAGGTAAATGATTAATTCGAGGATTTGAAGACGATGAATTGTGCTTTGAAATGTCGATGAATACACAATACATCTTTAACGCTCGGGCTATCAATAGAAATGCACAAATCGCCAGTTAGATTTGCAGCATAATCTCGCTCTGTTTTGCCTTGCGGCTTGTTGTGACCGGCGTTGAATTGCCTCGAGAAATGTTTGAAATTTTCATCATTAAAACGATCACAACAAGTTGAACAAGGGAAAGATGGGCAATGGGTACATTCCCAGAGGTGAAAGCTTGACGGAGAACGTTTCGAGAGGAAGCTGTTTGTTTTTGGAGTGAGGCCAAGTGACAAAGAGAACGATACTCCATGGGTACTTTTTTGCCAGTATACAGATATAAGATTACAACAGGTTTTACCGTATCTGGCGATTATGCAGGTGTTAAGATCTTAACACCTGCATATTTGCCAGGCAATTATGCAGATGTTAAGATCCCAAACACCAAAATAGACACATTTTACAATGCGTCCAGTTTGCAAAAGCCACACATACTAGTGGCAAAGTATGCAAACAGGTAGCTTTGATAACCTATGCATTGTCCTTCAACTAACCGACCTTCACCTGGCAGTGGCTTTCTTTTGAGCCTATTTGCCGGTGTCAGTCGCTGCCAAAAGGCAGTCAGCTCAGGACAATGCAGTATCAATGCTTTATAACTTAGGTGGGGCTGTTAACGCTATGGGTACTTTTTTGCCAGTATACATATATAAGATTACAACAGGTTTCACCGTATCTAGCGATTATGAACGATACTCCTTGACAACCTGAAGTGGCGGGGTAGGTGGGTGTTGAGGGCAGTCAGTAAAATGAAGACGCTCAGGATCATCGGACAGGAGGACTGAGGGGGAAGCTTGAACCAAAGACTTGCCACGGCTAAAGCCGGAGATTACACATTCCTCAACGTTCTGAGAAAGGAAACTATTGAAGTGGATTAATGGAGAGTGCTGCGCTCCATTTTTGTGACGGGTTCATAAGCAATGGGTTTTTTTTACAAAGTCTCATGTCATCTCATTGTCAGAAACCGCTTAGTCCTGTACATGGTCGCGGTGAGTTGGAGCCTATCCCGGCAGACACAGGGCGCAAGGCAGGGATATACCCACGATGGGACGCCAATCCATCACCGGGCACTGCGGGTAATTTAGTCTGCAAGCCAATTAACTTGTGCAGTATCATGTTTTTGGACTCTGGGAGGAAACCGGAGTACCCGGCGAAAACCCACGCGGACACGGGGAGAAAACATGCAAAATCCACACAGAAAGGCACCCGAGCCGAGATTCGAACCCGGGTGCTTCTTGCTGTGAGGCGACAGCGCTACCCACGAGGCCACCGTACCGCCCATGTTTACAAAGCGTTCATCTTTTCAGCAATGTTTTTTTGTTATTGTGGCCCCGTTGCACAGATCTAAAGCGTACGGACAGGTGCCTGCTGTCGTGAAATCGTGAGACATGAATACTGCGCGAAGGCCTAGTGTTAAATATATTGTTTTAGTCCACATGTGACAGTCATTGGTGGTGTGTTGACGGCTGAGTTAAGATGAAATATACCAGCTCTTGGCCCAGTGGTTAGCGCTGTCGCCTCACAGCAAGAAGGTCCCGGGTTCGAATATCTCGGCTCGGGTGCCTTTCTGTGTGGAGTTTGCATGCTCTCCCCGTGTCCGCGTGGGTTTTCGCCGGGCACTCCGGTTTCCTCCCACAGTCCAAAAGCATGCTGCTGCATAGGTTAATTGGCTCGCAGGCTAAAATGCCCCGCAGTGCCCGGCGTTGGACTGGCGTCCCATCGTCGGTATATCCTTGCCTTGCGCCCTGTGTCTGCCGGGATAGGCTCCGGCTCACCGTGACCCTGTATAGGACTAAGTGGTTTCAGATAATGAGATGAGATACCAGCTCTTGTTCTTTCCCATCTCACTTTGTTGGTAAACGCCCGTAATCGGTGACTGTGTCGGCAGTTTTGTGCGGAGCGCAACAGTCACAGGTTATTGATACACACTGATATAATATCGTCAAAGGGAACAGCGCCTGAGGATGCCTTCAATGTGGGAAGCGAAACGTCGTGAAGGAGATGAGAGGGAGCGATCGACGCGGCTATCTCGAAAGAGCAGCTTTTCGAAACAATCATCATGCATCGAGCCGTGAAAATCCAAATCATTACAAAAGGAACACACACAAACCAGGTGGTAAATACAGCTCTACAAGCTGTGGGTACTTTTTCCAGTCTACATATATAAACAAGAAGGAAGGTGAACATTTTCTATTTTGGTATTTTCAAATCTTAACACCTGGATATTTGCCAAATATGGTAAACATCTTTTCTCATTTTTACACATGTACACTGGCAAAACTGCTCATCTTGTAAACAGCTCGACCTGAGCTACTAAGCATTGATATTGCATTGTCCTGAGCTGACTGCCTTTTGGCAACATCTGGCTAACACTGACAACCAAGGTATTAAAGAAGGCCATGTTTGGTGTAGGCCAATCGGTTTGAAGGACAATGCATATATTGTAATGATGTAGGTTTTCACGGCTCGATGCATAATGATTGGTTCGAAAACCTGTTCTCTCAGGACAGCCGCGTCAATCGCTTCCTCTCTCCACCTCGTGATGTTTCGCCTCACACGTTAGAGGCATCCTCAGGCGCAGTGTGCGTGACTCCTATTTATATGTAGGTACCAAGTATGTGTTGAGTCCCCTCCACAGAGTTGCTGCATTCCAGGATCAATGGATGACTGTCGGGGTCCACTTGAAAGGGTTCCATTATCTTGCTCACAACCCGGAATCACATTAACCCCATCCTGTTCCACCTGTGACTAATCTCATTGATGACACATTCGTTGTATGGCCACACGGAAGACAGAAGCTAGAGGAATTCCTTGGTCACTTAAACTCCATACACCAGAACATCAAGTTCACCATGGAAACAGAAGAAAACGGCCAAATCCTGTTTCTGGACATACTGGTGAAGAGAAACGCAGAGGGGATGCTCAGCCACACTGTATACAGGATGACAACACACACGGACAGGTATTTACAGGTGGAGTTTCACCATCACCTGAAACAGAAACGGAGGATACTGCATATCTTAGCCTACCGGTCAAAAACAATATCATCCGCCATAAAGGTCCAAGATTAATTCGTGAAGAAATCGAGAGTCACAAGACAGCTCTGAAATGCGGGCATCAGAGGGGAATCACCAAGTGTTCGGAAACTTCTTTCATGAGATGCAGTCTGGGAGATTATTTATAGGTGGAACAGGATTGGGTAAATGTAATTCTGGCGTGTGAGCAAGACAATGGAACCTTTTCAAGTGGACCCTGACAGTCGTCCATTGATCCTGGAATGCAGCAACTCTGTGGAGGGGACTCAACACATACTTAGTACCTACATATAAATAGGAGTCACACACATGACACACGCACACTGCGCCTGAGGATGCCTCTAACGTGTGAGGCGAAACGTCGCGAGGTGGTGAGAGGAAGCGATCGACGCGGCTGTCCTGAGAGAGCAGCTTTTCGAAGCAATCATAATGCATCTATCATCAAAGCTTTTTTTTTGCATATTTTTCTACAAGTATTTGTGGCTTTTGCAAACTAGACGCTTTGTGGAAAATGTCTATTTTGATTTCTTAATTACTTAACACATGTATGTTTGCTGGAAATTGTAAAAAAAACTCACTTTCTTACAACTCTACAGGCTGTTATAATCTCGCTCGTGCTGAAAAATATCGCTAGAAATTCGTTTTTTTCCTATAAGTACTCATGCATTACCACGGTCAAAACTCGTTGTCAGAGTGGCAATACACTTACTGTGTACGGATTTGAGATTTCACTGCCCGATGTATGATAAATCCTCTCCGAAGCTGTTCCTTTACGATAGCTGTGTCGTGCGTTCCTCTTCTTACCTTCGCTACGTTGCACTCCTCATTTTGGAGTCATCACTACCGTGATGATGACGCTATCCTGAAAGGGCAGCGATTGAGAACGATTCGGCAGGCACGTGCTCCGGGGGCGGCACGGTGGCCCAGTGGTTAGCGCTGTCGCCTCACAGCAAGAAGGTCCCGGGTTCGAATCTCTCGGCTCGGGTACCTTTCTGTGTGGAGTTTGCATGCTCTCCCCGTGTCCGCGTGGGTTTTCGCCGGGCACTCCGGTTTCCTCCCACAGTCCAAAAGCATGCTGCTGCATAGGTTAATTGGCTCGCAGGCTAAATTGCCCCGCAGTGCCGGGCGATGTACTGGCGTCCCATCGTGGGTGTATCCCTGCCTTGCGCCCTGTGTCTGCCGGGATAGGCTCCGGCTTCACCGTGACCCTGTATAGGACTAAGCGGTTTCAGACAATGAGATGAGATGAGAGGCACGTGCTCCCGTCAATTATGCCGCGCCAGGCCTCCAGGGGGCAGTGTTTGCCAGACTCCCGAGCGGACCGGGGCACGCGGGAGGCTTATTCTCAGCGATGGGGTTTCCCGTTGTCAGTCAGTCCCATTGAGCGAAAGCCATTTCATCGCCTGCTTAAGTGATATGCCTGCGTGCGGTTTCAATTTGTCATGAAATTGGCAAGACGAAATACGCCACAGCCCGCCTTGCATCGTCACCGCTCTGTGGCAGTCAATGGAAACAAATGAAATTCTCAACGGATTCGTTGCTGTGAACAGATGACATTTAGACAACACCCAAGTCCATACTTGTCACGTTAGTTTCAACGTTGTACACTTAATTTCCTTCCCCAGCAAATAAAACTTTATCAAGGGCCACACATTTATAATTGTCTTCACCATAAATTCATATATAAATAGGCGCTTGTAATTGATTACGCTTAATAGGGTCGCTGCATTGACTCGGGTAATACCCACCGTTAGCGTTGATTAATTTTTAAAAGATAATTTAATTTGTGTGCAGACATTTTAATCGAGTGCTTGTTAACAGCACTTGCCTGCTGAAGCTAATGACCCAAACTGCACCCTCCTTACTTTTCTGTTGTCCCCCTGCCCATTGTGAAATGTTGGAGTGATAACTGCTCTGCGCCTCCCATTCTCGTAAGCGATTTCTCTCACTGCTAATTGCCATTAATGCCGCCGTAATCTGCGGCGCTTCTTGGCGCATTACTCAGCTTGACAAATGGAGGATAATTATTGCTGTGCTGTAAAGGTGAATTAAACCCCGGGGAGAGCCTGCCAGTTTGTGTAATGAGATTTCTCGGCCTTGCTAATCAGTGCCTTATTAGAGGTTAATTAGCAGTTAATTATTACAAACCACAAGCTGTCGCCACCTTCTCAGACACGGGGCAGCTTAATCAGGAACACGGAGACGTGACGTGGAGTCGTGTTCTCCACGCGGTTCTAATGCTGCCGCTGATGGTGGTGAGGACATGTCTGCTGGGCCTAGCACGAGGAGGTCCTAAGCCTGCTTCTGCCACGGTGCAGGTGCTTTGGTTCGCCAGAGTTCGTCGCTTGGATCCGATTTCCCAGAGCGGCAGCTGTGAAACAGTACGGCGACTTTCCTGAAGCCCTCCCAGCTGTTTGTCCGCTCAGCAGTGTCAGACGGTTGGCCACAGTGTGTCGATACGGCGTGCGTGCGTGCGCGGTGAGATCAGTTGTGGGCACTCCCTTGCTACCACCATGTCTGGCCAGTGTGTGGAAGAGTAGGCCAATATAATACCGAAGTGGCTCCCTGTTGCGTAAGAAACGCATTGCAGGCTAGACCTTTACCATTTCCCTATTTGAGTTCGCGACACAGCCGACACACAACATGCAGAATTCCTCCGCTCTAGTACTCGCTCTGTGGCTGCTAATCACGAGGGAAATCAAGCCCTTGTCCAGGTTTCAAATGAACCGACAACCTAACGTGTACGATGTTTGTATTGGATCGGTCAAGAACGCAATATGAGTTCAGATTTGCGTTGCTTTAGAGACTTTCAAGATTAACATTATTATAAATTGAACAAATCTTGAAACAGTTTGATACCAGCAACATGAAAGCGTGAACACAAACGTCCGTATGGCATTTCATTGGTGTAAAATATGGAATCGTATATCGTGAATTATCAATACGAGACAGCGTTTATGGTTTACTCATTGGCTTCATTGAAACATTTAGTCTATCAAATAACAAACGTAAAGTACATTTATTTAGTGTGTCGCACATGTATTTATAATCAATCACTGTGAAATTAGATATGTGTGCACATTAAGGTGAAGCCTTGCAATATCTCAGTACTGGTAACAGAAGGGTTTCCCCCAGAGGAACATCCAGAGAACCCTTCTGGAAGACGTCTTGGTCTACTCTTCCACACTGACCAGATGTCATGGGAGAGGTGACAGGACCCCCCTGTTCTATCTCACACGCACACACGAGAGCTGGCGAGCCACTGAGATTCACCCATTTTCACCGTTGGGTGAACAGAGGTGGGTGTTGGTGCGAGATTTAATACACTTGCCCCATATTTCCATCTGCCACACCAGTTGTTGTCTTGTTGTCCGATTAATTTGCTAATCTAAACGTTTCGGCTTTCATCGTGAAAAATAAAATGAAATAAAAACGCGCACACACTCTCGCCTCCCGGACTTACCCACAAGATATTGTCACCGCGATTGAATAAGGCTTGCTACATTTATAACGAAATCTCCATATGTCCTCTGTACATCTACTCAAATTGGATCGCGACCACAGTGACGAAACGGGCTAGCTCCGAAGAAGGATGAAGTGCTTATTGAAAAGCGACCTTTGTCGTAATGAATATAATCACATTGTGTCAAAGAAAATCCGCGCATGATGATTGCTGCTGGCTATTAGAGGAGTAACGATATAATACCCCTTCTTACCCCATCTCCTCCCACCCCTGAAATTCAATGAATTGTCATACAGTACTTTGTGGTGGCGAATGTAGCACGCCTCACATGAAATCATTACATACGGAATATGTACAAATCGAACAAACGTGGATCCTTATACACACGAATCGCTGCATTGTCGTGAAATTAAGAATCGATACTGATTGAATAAATGTCAATGCACCATTAGGGCGGCACGGTGGCCCAGTGGTTAGCGCTGTCGCCTCACAGCAAGAAGGTCCCGGGTTCGAATCTCTCGGCTCGGGTGCCTTTCTGTGTGGAGTTTGCATGCTCTCCCCGTGTCCGCGTGGGTTTTTGCCGGGAACTCCGGTTTCCTCCCACAGTCCAAAAGCATGCTGTTGCATAGGTTAATTGGCTCGCAGGCTAAATTGCCCCGCAGTGCCTGGCGATGGACTGGCGTCCCATCGTGGGTGTATCCCTGCCTTGTGCCCTGTGTCTGCCGGGATAGGCTCCGGCTCATCGTGACCCTGTATAGGACGAAGCGGTTTCAGACAATGAGATGAGATGAGCACCATTACACATTCACTGGACATGTGGCAGCAGCTCGCGAGTTTGCAGGCGGTGCAACTGCACCGGTGGCTCAGGGGCGGGATGAACTCAGACGATGGGTTACGCAGAGGTGGGAAATCGGACAAGGGTTGATGAGGGGTTCATTTCATTCCTTGCACCAGAGTTCGAGTGAAAAAAAACCCGCGAAGCCAGGGGCCATGACATGGGCTGTAAACACATTCGCCGAAAACGAAAATGCCACAAAACCTTAAATTCCCGTGAGTGCAGGATATAGAGGGAACCGCTTACACAGAGCAAGTCGATGAAAACGTATAAAACCGCATTGTTAACGGAACAGATAACAATGTGAGACATCACAGTCACTGTTAAGAAACACGAAAACAAGAAACATTGCCACTATAAGAGATAATAGTGACAGATAAGACTTGTGGAAAAAATTGCAGGGAGGAAGGAAACATTCATCGTGGATGATAGTGGAGATGGAGTAGCGATAGTGGGATGCATGTGAGAGTGAGGAGGGTCGACTCTGGTAAGGACTGTGGAAGCCAAATCGACTAAGGGAAAGGCCTTTATCAAGCAGTAGATTGAGAATGGCGTCATCACAATGCCAAAAATATCGCGAAATCGGTCTTTTCTGCTGAACGCTATTTGCCTGAAAAATGCCTGTAGTTTTATTCTCTGATACGGGAAATATTTTAAAAAATAACTTGATTGCTCAGATTAATGGACTTTTTGGGGCACCTAATATTAATACGTAGAAATGAAAATGCCAGCACATTTAAATAATGCCAGAATTCTATTTAACTATACTATAATTCAATATACTAATTATAAAATAGTCATATATTTTATACCAATTTCCTCCTCCCTGTGCGTTCTGTTTCCACCTCGTGACAGAATCGTGTTAATTATTAAATCGGCGCACTCATCTGTCTTAATACCTTCATTAAGGCTTTGTACGAAGTGTCCGATGGCAGGTAACATTTTTGCCTAAAATATTAAATGAAATTCCTCATTCTGAAATGTATTACTTTTTAATTGACAAATGGGAATGTAAAGGTTAAGAAGAAATACTTAATGTTCCGCGCCTTTGAAATTCTTATTTCGCCATGCGGCTATGGTAGGGAGTGGGCGGGGGGGGGGGGCGGGTTGGGCAGAATTCAAGTCGTAGGAGACGCTTCCTCGGCACGTGACAATGACACGGTGTGACGCACCGGGAGAGCTGTACGGACTCACCTCCACGTGCGCGCCGGGTAGTGGAAGTACCGCGCGTGCACTACATTCGTTTTAATCGTGCCATTTACGGATGTGCAATTTGCGATTTTATGTACACCCATCCAGCCTTCGAGGTTGATTTGCAATTGCAACTTTTCTGCATTAAAAGCACACGTCAGTGAGATTAACAGCCTTTTCACAGGCCATTAGCCATGGGAGCCAGAGACAGCCTCCTGTGTCTGGGACCCCAGGCATATCTTATCTGTTTTTGGGGTAAAATATCTCCCCGGCTCTTTCGGAGAAGAGACCTGGGAGATCCAGAGCCAATTGAATAAATCACTGGCTGTGACAAGTCTACTTAAAGCCACCATCTGTAACTTTCACGCATTCAAGTGGCCCCTTGAATAATGGCAGCTGCTTTGCGTTGATCTTTACCTACAGCTATACCTGCAGAGGTAAAGCCGATGCCAGACCTCACGGTAATTTGTCATCGCAGGAGCAGATTGGAAAAATACCACGGACAAACGTTGTCACAATGGTAAGGGACTGTTTAAAAAATATATATTTTCGTATTTCCTTTCTCCATTCTTCTTGACAATAATTGGATTCCGTCAACATTAGATGGGAAGTGAATGATAATTTCGCCCATTTCCTACCGGTGCTTTATATGTTATATTTTGCTTTAAGTGTGCATTTACAAAAACCGCTTGTCGTACAAGTTCGTGATGACATTAAATGCATTTTTTATTGTTAATTCCAGATTTTCTCGAAATGTATTTTTTTTTATTAAAGCATTCAGTGCCTGTCAGCACCCAGCCATGAAGCTCATGGGAATTCACCATTATTGCCTCTCTGATATGCCTATGCTCGGTATAATCAGACAGCTATGTTAAACACGTGAATAATAATAATAATAATTGTTATTCTCAGAACGGTACCTGAAGCATTTTCTCGTGTACCGCTGCTTTGAAAATATCTCTCTTTGAGAAGAAGCTGACATCCCCTCGCAAGCTGTTTGTTGTTGCTGACGACACATTAAGACGGAGTTCGGAGGGAAGGAACGTGCATCTGTCAAGACAAACGTTTCTGAATGATTCATGCTTCCTTCTCTGCTCAGAGGGGTCCTTGATGGCCCCCAAAGTGCTGATGAATGGGCACCTGCCCTGCCCTGTCACATTAGGCGAGATGCATTGGCGGCGGTATGAGGAATGCACCAAGGTGTCTGTGCATTTATCTCTGGGCGTTCAGGACTTCTGGTCTTGCTCAAGTCTTGGAAACCATCGGGTTTGAAATGGTATACCTGGCCTTCAGGGCTGTTCTGGCATTATCTTCGCAATGTTGACATTAACTGCCCCAGTTACTCAAAAGCCCATGAAGCTAACTTGTGGGCTTGCAAGGAGGCTTAGTGTGTAGGGCTAGGACAGGCAATGGACAGTGGATGAGCGGAGCGGGTGGTGGTGGGGTTGGGGGCGGCTGTGTGTGTGGTGGTGGTGGGGGGGGGCAAAGAGAGAAAGGAGGGGGCGTGGGAGACTTATTTGCCTAATTTGTTTCAAAAGGGGACCGTGTCGCACCAGGGCATTCATAATGCATGAAATTAAAAGGTTTAAATGTAACCCAATGAAATAAATGAGGCCTGTGACTTTCATTCTGCACGCCTTACAGCTCCGTAAAGGATAATGGAGCCTGCAGGCAGAGCAGCTTTGGAAATGCTTCATTGTAATTATTCATTCATTGGAGCGACGCGAAAAAGGCAAACTGTGGTATTTGCAGCAAATTAATGCCGGTGTAAGATTTGACATTTCTAAATGAAAAGTTTGGGATAAAAGAGAACACTCATTTTATTTTGAGAACATTTTCCTCCCCCCTTCTCTCGTTCTTCTTCACTCTATCGCACGTTTTTCGAGTGAGCCAACGAAATTTCGCAAGAAGATTTCGTGCAATTGGTTCTATTACACGCGAGGATACATTTTCTGAGTCGCTATCAAAAGGATTTAAAAGACGGACCTTTTTTGGTGTGTGGGCCCATACACAGCAGCTTGCTCCTCACATTGTTTCTGTACATTGAACATCCCACTTAACTGGAGTCCGGCATAAAATATGTATGTGTCTCTCTGCTGAATAATTTATTGCTTGGGACTTGGCGTTTCAGTCACAAATTGCACACAGATGCAGGTGAAAATGTTGGACAAAAAAATGAGGTATTTCTACATTGCAAATAGTCAATATTCTCGTGCTCATACAAATAATAATGTGGCTGATCCCATTTTGTCACGTGTACGGTTCATCTGTTGTGTTAAAGTAATTGCGCTGTTTGAATTTTGAACATCTTCCCCGAGTTGGCGTGTTTAACACACTGTGGCTTTTCGATGGCGTTTGTTTAATATACAATGCAAACGGAGTCAATCGTACACACGAAGCGAGGGGTTAGGATAAAACCATGTGGGTATTATTAGCTAAACACTCCGTGTAACTGCTATAGAGAGTGTGTGGCATTTTTATTCCATATGGGTCAGTTTGAGTGCAAGCCAGGCTTAATGGATTCCGTTTACCCCTGATTAGGGATTTCATACGATTATCACAGAGGGCCTCTCTCGCTCTGTCCCGCATTGTTTTACAGACCTCTCTTGCATACTTCAACAGATATGGCGACTTTTTGAGGATTTCTCACAATTTTCAAATTGTGACTTTTATAACGAGCTGACAAAAATGAAAGCACCGTCTGCTTTACGTGATTCGTATTCGTGTTTTGTTTTGATTTATTCTCACCGTCTTTTGTTTTGCACCATTGTCGATGGCACTTCGAGTAGGTTTTGTGTGCTCTTGCTCAGTTTTGGTGCAAGTATTTTCGGACCTCTGAGCGCCGAGGTGAACGGTGTCAAATAACCGCCACGCCTCGCACTGCACAGACAGGATTTAAAAAGGGCTGTACTGTACATAATAATAATAACATCAAATATAAATAATTTATATTTTGAAAGCACCTTTCACCCAAAGGTCGCAGGGCACTATTTTTACGTAAATAGCATCGTAGCTCTCGTGTGCGCAGGCGATGCAACTGCACCGATGGCCCGTAGACTGGAGGGGCCCAGCCCCTGGGCTACAGAGGCATCAAGTAGGACATCAAGGGTCTCATGCCATTCCATCAAGGGTCACAGCCAACCACGCTACATCACCGCATTTGGGATATTGCATCATACAATCGCAAGGTCTCATCTCATCTCATTGTCTGAAACCGCTTAGTCCTATACAGGGTCACGGTGAAGCCGGAGCCTATCCCGGCAGACACAGGGCGCAAGGCAAGGATATATCGACGATGGGACGCCAGTCCATCGCCGGGCACTGCGGGGCAATTTAGCCTGCGAGCCAATCAACCTATGTCGCAGCATGCTTTTTGGACTGTGGGAGGAAACCGCAGTGCCCGGCGAAAACCCACGCGGACACGGGGAGAGCATGCAAACTCCACACAGAAAGGCACCGGAGCCGAGAGATTCGAACCTCGGACCTTCTTGCTGTGAGGCGACAGCGCTAACCACTGGGCCACCGCGCCACCCCAATCGCAAGGTACAATTCTAAATTCCATTACACATAAGTTATGATATGTATTAGTTTTGAGAATTATTACATGATGCTGTACATGGGAGTGTGCCAACGCAATGATTGATTAGTTCATATGAACATTTGAAGGTCATATTTGTATACAAGTATAGAAAAGCATAATAATCAATTGGTGGTTTTGTTTCTCCATTCGTTTATGTTTAAGTTATGAGTTCAAGTGAATCCTCCAGCCACCAGAGGCCATAACGATCACTCCAAAAGTTAAAATAATCTGTTAATTATTTGAATGTCGAATCGTATCGTTCCACCCCTAAACCATATACCACGAGAATGCAGACTCTGTTTTACTTGGTAGCTTGAATGACGATCAATTATTGTGGCCGTTCTTGTGTATACAACTCAACTCTTAAAGTTGTATGTGATATCCGTTGCGGGGAATATTAACATTGATTATGAACCAGGAAGGTTGGCACGCATTGAATTGCATCAAATGTTGTGCTGCACAATTTCCTTTATAAGAGTGCCCTGGGGGGAAAAAAGGGAAACCTTTTATAAGCAATGTTGTCATTGATCTAAGGATTGCGGGAAGGGAAGTTGCTGTGCTCTGGCAAAGGCAATGAAACTGTCTGCTAACCCACGTTAGTCACATTGTAATGTAAAATAAGCACGTGTCCAGAAAACGAGTTACGTTACTTTACATCGGAAGAGTAACGATTGATAACGCGCTGCGCAAATTTCACGCCGTAGTCATGGACGAGATACGGAGGCATAGCAAGGAAACCGCAGAGTGGGGGGGGGGAAGTCAGCGACGCGGTCAGCAGGCGCCAATCCGCCAGACACTGCCTCCTGTGTATTATGATGCCATCGGACAAAATCAGTGTTTCGGTTCATTGCTGGAGGAAATGGGAGGACCCGGAGGAAACACACGCAGCACAGGCAGGTAGGAATCTAACCGCCTCGGGCAGGCATTTATTTCTGTGAGGCGCAGATGTTACCACAGCGCCACCCTAAATGTATGCATATGTTGCTTTTCACAGGAGTTTTCTTCAGGATAGCCATTTCGAGTGTTCCTTCTCTCTCCTTCGCGACACCTGATGATGCCTTAGACGTGGGGGGGGGGGGTCGGGCGAATTGAATAGCTACAGCAGAGAGCGATTCTCATACATCGAGCCATGAAATCCTACATGAGTACATATGCACACTGCGAAACGGCTTTGAGTACTATCTGCTTTATTTTCAGGGATTTCTCTGGGTGCTTCAGTTTCCTCCCACGTCCTAAGAATTCGTTCATATGTAATTGGCCACACATTTCAATGCAAGGCCATTCTACCTAATATATTTTGAAACTAATTTAAGCTTTCTTGGGAATTCAAACGACATAATTCTGAGCACATGTGATGTGTTACTAGAGCTTTGTTTAAACGAGTAAATGAGAGAGCTGCATGGGATTAGCAAATTAATTCCGTTTGATTAAAAATTACAACGGGCGGCGCGGTGGCCCAGTGGTTAGCGCTGACGCCTCACAGCAAGAAGGTCCCGGGTTCGAATCTCTCGGCTCGGGTGCCTTTCTGTGTGGAGTTTGCATGCTCTCCCCGTGTCCGCATGGGTTTTCGCCGGGTACTCCGGTTTCCTCCCACAGTCCAAAAGCATGCTCCTGGATAGGTTGATTGGCTCGCAGACTAAAAATTGTTCCGCAATGCCCGGCGATGGACTGGCGTCCCGTCGTCGGGTGTATTCCTGCCTTACGCCCTATGTTTCCGGGATAGGCTCCGGCTCACCGTGACCCTATACAGGATTAAGCGGTTTCAGATAATGAGATGAGATGAGAACAATTACAACCAACTTCAGTGGACAATTATTAGGGCCCCTGGAAGACTGGCGACCACCCCATTATCCTGCTTCTCGAAAGCAGGAAGCCTTCGAGTAGTAATGCCCAGCGTGGTGTCACCAAGCCCTCATATCCAGCCACACATGTGGGTACATGGGTGGTACTTTTTGTTTCATGTCATCTGATTTGTCGAGTAATTAAACTGATATCGGGCAATCAGATGCGTAAATGAGAGGCCAGCTCCAATAATAAGTTCGAGTGTAAATATAATGGTGTTTGAGAGATACAACACTGCTCAGTAGTAAGCTACGAAAGGGCTGATGAGAGTAACACTAGCGGAGGTCAGAGAGAGCGCAGAATTGATGGTGAGGTTGGCCTCTCTGGATTTATGGAAGCTGTTTCCTTTTCCAATTCTTTTCCTGCCCCCAATGGAATAACAAGAAAATCGACACGTGTGCGCGTGATTTATTTTATTACATTGCTAGATTCCCAAACACTCCTACTAAAATTCCGAAATGATTTATATATGCGTATGTGTGTATGCATAACCGTTAACACGCGTGTGGAATCGTGCGAATGGATAAGGCTTTGAAATAGAATTTGCTAAAATCAAACAAGGAATTTAGAGAAGAGCATATTAGAGGGTGATCACTTTTGCTTTCCAGTGAGCGCTTATATTTAAGCCAAATTATTGTTTGTTGATGCAAGGTCAAGTTAAGCCGTCTGATCTTTACACTTTATTTAAAATCTAATC
>JAZEWT010000017.1:2317932-2333623 GCA_036362905.1 Mordacia mordax | reverse complement strand
GGGGTCTTGTAATCACCGAGCAGGGATCAGTGCACAATCCGCACTCACCCAGCTTGCTCACGACGCCTGACCTACTCGTGCATTCGCGTTAACGCAGCAGTCGCAATCAGTGTAACAGGAACGGCGTGCGTTGAATTGCACCATTCCAGGGAGGCCGCATATGCCAGCCCCAGGGGTTAATTGCAGCTGGATTACGTCCTGGTCAGTGATCTCAAAAATGTATCCGCACACGGCACACGACATCCGGTATACATCTCACTGTGGCTTCGGCGACTCGTGATGTGGTTTGCTTTGCTAACTCCGGGCCTTCGTTTTCAGCCGTCTGCCTTGGCGATTTGGAAATAGTTCCCGAAGTGTGCGCGCCACCTCCAGTATACCTCTGCAATGACTGGTCAGGTGCCTTTCCTCGTCGATCAACAATCATGAAAAGAAATTGCGTGAGAAATGAAGGCCAGGGTATCTCACTTATTGAAATATTGAGCCATCACCGCAGTGGTTCTCAAGTGTGGACGGCGAATGGAATTTTCGAAGCCGTGAGTGACCGAAGATAGTCCTGTGTACAGTTAAATTTCGCTCTTAGTATCCGCTTAATCCTGTATCCCGGCGAACATAGGGTGCAAGGCGGGGCTACATACTACATGTGACGCCAGTACGTCACAGGGCACACTTTTTGGGGCAATTTACTCAGCAGGCCAATTAACCTAGGCAGCAGCGTGTGTTCGGACGATGGGACGAAACCGGAGTACTCGGTGATAACCCACGCGGGCACGGAGAGAGAGATCACGCAAACTCCACATAGAAAGGCACCCTAGCCGGGAACCGAACTCGGGTCCTTCTTGGTGTGAGGCAGCAGCGCAGCTCACTGCGCCACCGCGCCACCCTCCTGTAGACAAGTGGGAGGAAACTCCACTGACGTGTTACACAGGGAAGGAAAAAAACCAAGCAGATTCCTCGCCACCGTATGAAGACAAGGTTATTAATGACGATGGCCGATAGCCAGGAACAACTATGAAGGGACAGGAATGGGACGCGTCTATGGTGTGAGATGGAGTTTGGTGGAGTACAATCATGAGAGATGGTGGCATTTGGGGGACGAATTAGTCTAGCAGTTGATTGACCATGACTAATAATAATAATTATTGTGCAGCTATAGTCTGAGGATGAAAAAAAAATTGTTCAGAATTTTTAAGATAAATTTTGCCGACATATTTCTGTTGCAACTTACATCACGTGTTCGTTAATTTACCCTGTGTGATATGAACTTGATGTCTGGATTTCATATCTGTAATATGCAGGATTGTTTATATCCGCAGACTTTGTGGAGGCGTGGCACAGTCGTTGCGTTAATAACCGGTTAACATGAGTTCAATTCCAGGCTATGGCTAATATCAGTGGCGAGTGATATCTAAAATCAGTCCTGGGCTGTCCTCTTCACCAACCGGCATTGTCCAGAGTGGTGAAGTATGATAAAAAAAACCTTCATCCAGGAGCGAGTTGCAGCTCCAGAAAGGACCGCAGTTTACATTTCCTCGGTTGATTTTCTAACCATGCAGTTCAAACATGTACGACTGCCTGACAAGTTATGACATTGAATTATGTCGGTGTAACAGATTTCTCACGTGCTTTCCCATACAAACACCGCACTCTGATTTTTGATCAAAGCTTACATTAGCTGACAACACATTCCCTCTGATTTAAAAGAGCAGCGAATGTGTCCGTTAGTCAAGACATAGCGAGGCTTTATTTGGTCCACACGAAATTGTTGTTCAACTTGATCGCAAGCAATGCTGAATCATTTCGCATTCACGAGGACAGAAAAAAAAAGACGGCACGCTTTTGTAACTGAACAATGGCGTTTACAGATGGCCCAATCAATACCGGCCAATATCTGCTTAACATTCTATTGAGCAGTGAAACTACACTAAACGCCGGCGCTGATGGGAAACGCCAAAAAAACAGATGAATAGTCCTTAAGCCAATCTCCTGGGCATAATCAATCTCATTTACGGGTACAGATACTCGATAGAGGGCCCAGACTTACACTGGACACCTCATGGCCACCCGTGCCATTACACAGAATAAATGTCCTCCCTCATCCCATCCTTCCGTGTGCCGTGCTATTTTTCTCGTTCATACGGATTGATAAAAAAAAATGTTTCTAAAACAAATGAATAACCCCCTCAAAAATGGAAATACCTATTAAAATCGCATCGTTAATGCTGCACTGGAGCAGACTGATCGCGAAGTGGTAAGCGTGCTCCGATTTGAAGCCCGGGTTTGATTTTCGGCCGTGGTAAAGGTTTATTGTGAGCGGTAGTTCGCTTACAGGCTTACCACCACCACCCCCATTCCAACTTCACCATCCCACCCTGACCAGCATGGTGAAGTATGTTCAACAGGCTCCATCGGTCGTGGCGGTTTACAGAGACCGGAGATGTCATTAATTCCTCAATCAAGTACCCAACGCCGTTAAAATCGCGTAAAAATTACCCGCTTTTGAACAACAAGGCTTCGCACAACCAAAACAACTCCAAATGAATGAAAGGCGCGCCATACTTTGCGTGTGTTGTTCTTCGTATCTTATAAACTGTGCTTGTTAGCGCCCTTAAAGGCCGCTGGAGCGGGCAAGCCCAGTGTCTCTCTGCGGTTATCCTTGCAGCCTTTGTGCCTTGAACATGGCCATCGTGCTTCCTCTCCGAGACACAGGGCAGAATGGCCGCTTCACTGCTCTGACAGCTGGGGGTCGAGCTATGGACGATAACGTCGCTTTTTAACAGATGATTGAGCGGGACACTGTCCGCAAAAGCCCTATTCCCATGAACATTCGCAGCGTCACGAGAGATTTTTCTTCCCAAAAGCAATTATTTTTAAGTGCGCGAACAATAGCGCTCCGCTGATGAATTGATCACTGAATTGTATTGTGCAGTTTACGCTCCAATTAAAATAATGTTTATGCTCAATTGACACTCCAGAAAAGTGTGTGTATTTTAATTTCGCTCAAAGTGTGCACTCTGCATTGTAGATAATGATGCACAAGGACGAGAGGCTTTGGGCCAAAACAACAAAAGGTCTCTTTGTTTGGCAGATATCAGAGAAAATGTTAGTGTCAACAATAATTTCGATAAAGCAAGTTGCGTTATGTAGTTAATCGCTGAATTAAGTTTCTGCTGTGCACTAACGAGCATTTCGCCGCTCTCATCTCTCCCATGTGTGTCGGGTGAGAGCCTTTCAAATGAAATCTTCCTTCTCGGAGGATGAAACAGGCCAAATATATTAGCATTTTAAAATGTTGATCGCATTCCAAAGTTGCTCTTTCAGGACAGTTGTGTCAAGTGCTCCTCCTCTCTCCTTCGCGACGTTTCGCATCCTCAGGCGTACTTCAACTGAAAACCTACATCGGTACGTTTGAACATGTCGCCGGTCATCAACAAGTGGAGTAAATTTCATTTTGACATAATTTAGTACATCTATAGTACTAACAATATATATTGCATGTAATGATGTGTGAGGCGAAACGTCGCGAGGAGAGGAGAGAGAGCCATCGACGCGGCTGTCCCGAGAGAGCAGCTTCTCGAAGTAATATATACTGCAATGATCATATTCAATACACAACCGGATTGAAGAACTTCCCCACATATTTTGGTTAAAGGGGGCTGGTCAATCATATTTCATCATGTTGGTCAGTGTGGGTAGGTGAAGGACAGGCCAAGGACCAGTTCAGACGTCACTCATTACTGATGCAGCATAAGCACACACTGTACACTTGCTAAGTACTCATTAACAGCTTCAGATTTAAACTTTATAATATACCTAACACAGATTAATTGTTAGGACAATGCCTGAGTTCAGTTCTCCACGTGTGTATTCTCAGAATCTGTGTACGCTATTTTATAGATTTAAGGTGCTAAGTTCTGAATGGTAACCTAGAGGATGTGCTTATACAGTGGGTTGGATGTTTTGCTCGAGTTTGCAGTGATTGAGCGATGAGATCTTCCCGTGCGCTTGAGTGAGGTGGCCTGCGCCATCTCAGCACTGCTGACACTGTGCAAATGCCTTCGTCAGGCAGTGGATAGAACATGGCTGACGGCGATTGAACATAACAAGCACGAGATGCTTCCTCCGTCAATAGAATGACTCGGCTTAACCTGGCATGGGTGCCTGCAAAATAGGACGGCGCGGTGGCACAGTGAGTAGCGCTGCGGGTTCGGTCCCCGGCTCGGGTGCCTTTCTGTGTGGAGTTCGCGCGTGGGTTATCACCGAGTACTCCGGTTTCCTCCCACCGTCCGAAGACACGCTGCTGCCTACGTGAATTGCGGCGACAGCGCTACCCACTGTGGCACCGCGCCGCCAACACCAATGAACATGAAATACAATTATCAGAAACTTCGGACGCTTGCTTGTTTATTTCCTTGCCTACTCTAGGAGCCATTCCTGCAACAACAACAAAAAAATGACCGGGAGTGGATAGGTTTATCCAAAATCCAAGCAAAGCCAGCGGGGATGTGCCCCAGAGCATCCTGTAACATGCACAGACGTGGACAGCACGTTTGTTCAGTGATTATTTCCAGTCAATGGAGATAAATCGGCCATTTATACAGTGCACTGCCAGGATTCCTGTGAAGACAAGCGGCTGGTAGAGAGGCGTACTGCTGCTAATCTACGTCAATGCGTGCGACCGAGGCCAAATCGCCGCGTGATTCTCAGAGACGAATTTTCGGCACACGACAAAAACATTCTCGGGATAGGCACCAGCTCGCCGCGACTCTGCACAAGATTTTAAGCCGGCGTTGATAACGAATGACTGAATTAAACATTTCTCGCCGAGCTGCTGCGAACGTTTGTGATCTTCAAACTGCGCCTCTCTTGCTAAATGATCATCCAGACTGTGGGGTTCATATGTCTCATCTCATCTCATTATCTGAAACCGCTTAATCCTATATAGGGTCACGGTGAAGCCGGAGCCCATCCCGGAAACAGGGCGTAAGGCAGGAATACACCCGACGACGGGACGCCGGTCCATCGCCGGGCATTGCTGGACAATTTTAGTCTGCGAGCCAATCAACCTATCCAGGAGCATGCTTTTGGACTGTGGGAGGAAACCGGAGTACCCGGCGAAAACCCACGCGGACACGGGGAGAGAGCATGCAAACTCCACACAGAAAGGCACCGGAGCCGAGAGACTCGAACCCGGGACCTTCTTGCTGTGAGGCGTCAGCGCTAACCACTGCGCCACCGCGCCGCCCTATGGGTTCATATGTCAAGGCGATTGCTCGCCCATGTGTGGTCACGGTCACGGCGCCCGTTCTTTCTCGTCGGGCTCTCATTCATGAACCGAGGATGCCTCCAACGTTGGAGGCGGAACGTCGAGACGCGGCTATCTGGGCAGAACAGCTTTGGGGAAAGCAATGCTCATGCGTTGAGCCGTAAAAAACATGCATTCGTGCGATGCGCGCCACAGCCCGAATAACCAAATCGTGGAGCTATCGGGTAATACTGTGAGAAAACCACGCGGGTGAGTCTTTGAAGACTCGTCCAAGGAGAGTGCAGTTCAGTCTCTGTACCCGCTTAATTCTGTACAGAGTTGCTGGGGGCAGGAGCCTATCCCGGCAGACACAGGGCGCAAGACAAGGCTATACCGAGGATTTTATGCCAGTACATTGCAGGATACATTTTTTCCGAGCAATTTACTCAGCAGGCCAATTAACCCAGGCAGCAAGCTTGCTTTTAGACGGTGGGAGGAAACCAAAGCACCCAGTGAAAACCCACGCGGGCACGTGGAAAGTGTCGTCACTTTTTTTTTATTTCATCTGCATGAAAACACGTTGAGATATGTAGCGTTTTTTAAAAACCGTTGTCCAGCAGGGAGTTTAAGCAAGTTACAGCAAGTCAGGGCAGCGGAGGCAATGTCAGGACAATGAACCTTGGCAGCAACGCGTCTTTTGACTGTGGAAGGAAATTGGAGTACCCGGAGAAAACCCACACGGTCACAGGGAGAACATACATACTCAATACAGAAAGGCACCTGAGCTGGGAATCGAACCCGGGACCTTCTTACTGTGAGGCAACAGCGCTAATCCCCACGCCACGGTGAAATGACATGAAAACTATACATTACTTGGTTTTAGTTAAAGGTGCAGCCCTGCAATCGCCTGCTCCCTATACGTAGCAGTACCCATACACAAAGCTGTGATGATCGACTACGGTATTACCCATTTACACTGGGAGGAAGGGGCAGGTATTTGGGAAACCTGTACCACCGTTTCAACTACCGTGCTGGGAGAGCTGCAAACGTCTCCCATCGCAGGAGGATCATAATTCAACTGAGGACGGCGGGGGGGGGGGATCGGTGGAGGAACCACAAAAAAATAACAAAAATGTATGAAGAAGGAAACACCCAAGGCGTGTGTATCTTGCGAGTGCGATCGGAAAGAAAGCGAGCGAAGAGAGGGTTTGTTTTCGTCGACAAAATAAATAAAGTCCTTGAGAAACGTACACCTTTAATTGCCTGACGCTGGCGAACACCAGAGGTGAAATGCAGGCCGCCTGGATCAGATGAGGCCCAGTTAGCCAACGGGGGTCCGCGCCGTGTCGCGCATCGCCGGGGTGGCTGCACGTTGTCATCTTTTGTCTGCGCCTCGCGTCGCCGTGAGAGACTGACAGGCGATTGCCGTGACACAGAACAGGCACTTTGGCGTATCGGCTTGCGCAGACAGAGATGATGTGTCAGGGGTGGCCGGCCAAGGCTTTTGTGTCGTCGCGCACGTCGAATAGTTAAGATGTTCCTTCCTGCGCGGCCCTGGGCAAACTGCTGTCTTTAGTGATGCTTGAGCATCCGTCTATGATTGCAATTAATAATCTCAGAGTGACATGTTGCGGCTATTTCAGGAGACAATATTAATCATTTCATATCACATGCGCGTGTCGACTTCTCAACTGCTGGGGACTGCGTAATAATTAGCGTTTTCTGATGCCGTGAATATATTTGAAAGTGTGCACATTGATTAAGGGGCCGTTTCACCAGCGAAAACTCTTCTGTTTCAAGGCGAGGTTCAGCTCACCGATAGTATTTGTCTGACGAATAACATCTTGCTGAATCGCTCTCACGCAGGATTGCACGGCTTGTGCGCCATAGCCCTCCTCCCACGTGTTTCGGGTTTTTATCTCGAGCTGTTCAGATCCTGGAAGAAAAAAAACTCCTCGCGCGGTGGTGTGAAACGTCGGACATCATACTATATAGAGCGTGGCATCTATATAGTTTGCTGTCTTTCCCACTATTTTTTGAAATTCTCACTTCAGAATGTTTTACGATATTCTTGCTCCTTAAAGTAGTCAATGCTGCTTTGCACTTCCCAACTCCTCAACATATGGCCTTGCCTGATTGTAAATAAAGCCTAAATCGAAATGATCGAATGGTCACTTACATGCATAATTATATTTCATCATTTGTTGTCAGCACAGCTTACGAATAAACCGTGCAATGTTGGTATTCATTTTGCAATCATCTCCGAATCTATAAAGTGCCACACCGGAGTGCCCCTATACATATTTCATACGCACTTGATAGAAATCCCACGGCAATCTAACCAAGCCGTACGCCCCCCCTTTACATGAAATCATCTATAGTGTAAGAAAACCCCTTCGATACGAGCAATCGATGGCGCTGTAAATATTCACCGATTCTTGAGACTCCTTGTACAGAAAAGAGCGAGTATTGACACGAAGCAAGAGCAACGCTTTGTAAGAGGACAACTGCGGCCGTACGCTTTATCAGCTGCCCTTGACCCTGCGTGCGGGTGCATCCAAATAAAGAGCGGCGTGCTAGTTTAACCCTTTGAGATGGTTAATGTGATGAGACATCTCCACCCAACTGTAATGTTGTAGCCGGAGCTCGGTAATCCTTAACCCGCCCACCCCGTCACCCCCTGCAGAAGAGAGAGAGAGAGAGAAAAAAATATCCACAGAAAGTAAAACGACAGAAAAGAACGTGTTTGTGGAACATGAGTCTTCGACCTAACCCAAAACTTATGGCGCTGTGACGGTTTTGACCTTCGACTGCCTCTTATGTTCCAGGTTAACATGTTGCGTTATAATGGACTCTTTATGTGTCCCTTTATGTTGTCACGCGGCTGAAAATGAGCTCGGGTATTTCTTTTGTCGGATCGCATCGTAAACACGTGGGGTCATGTGCGGAATTCACAAGTGGGTGTTGTGTGCAGAGCTGTAGGAATGACAATGAATAATGAAAATGTTGATGCGCAGGTCTTAGTCAATTCACTGGTTGGATGAAAGCCTCTGCATGCCGTGTTGGTTAAAGAGAATTGTTTGACCATGCTTCACCATGCTTGGTGAGTTTTAGCATACGTCACATGGCAGGTAACGTGCAAAACGTTTACCTTATTACAAAGTAGTGTATTGAGCGAACACAGAGGCCCATATTGATATTAATTAGCCTCCGTACTTATTAAAGGTGCAAGGAAAAGTGAAATTTTGGTGGGGCAGGAAAGGTAGGCTTACAAATGACTGATGTGAGACCCTATTATCTCACGAGTGACTGCCTAACATTCAATATGTAGAGAAAGTTTTGGTAATAAGAACATTTGGATGATGGATGAATGATATTATAGCAGTCGACAATTTGTGTTTACATAAACTGCATTCATTATAAATGTGCAGTGTCAATGCATATTTTTGTCCATATTCATAAACAAATGACACACATTTCAGCGTTTATGTATTATTCATCAACTTTCTGTTGCAAAAAAAAGGTAGCCTTTGTGTTGTTGGAATAACACTTTAAACATTAAATTGCTGCATAGCAAAATCACTGCTACATAGACAGCTCATGGCATGCCAGCTCTCGATGCGTGATTCCTACGACACAACAAACTTACAAAAGCGACCAACACAGTAACATATGAAATCAAAGGCAGGTAAACTTACGGCATCAATCTCATTCCTAATATTACTGAGCAGCAATAATACGTAGCATTCTGTCTGCATGGATATATAATAATAAACCTGTACATCCGGCGAGAAATTATTATCTTTTTGGTAATTCCATGAAATGTTACAGTTCGATTGAATTAAAGAATCAATTATTACATATATTACGGTGAATGTAGTGGTTTCTAGTGCCTGTATAGGTGATGAACCGACTACATGAAACATATACTGATGGAAATTCACGTAATATTTAAACGTGCAACTCCATGCACGCTAAATAATCAATATCAGTTGACAAATCTATGTCTTGTTCGAACAATACTTTCTTAGTATAACATTATATACCTAACTGTTTTGTTCTCAGTGATATTTTTAAGCGATTTATAAATGCATGCGCCAAGTGCTGAATACCTCTGTAAAACCTTAAAGTCAGATGTGTCCATTTAGAAAAATATGTGACACAAATGTAGACAACATTTCAATATTGAGCAATTTAATTTCTGAGCACATGTTTTGTAAATACGTCCACTCAATTTGTTTGAACAATGGGTTAACATTATTTGATGACATCCACAGTTTACCATCTGTTCCATCAGCTTGAATAGGTCTTCATCTACTGGTGGATAGATCATAGCTGATAATTATGAATATTATTAATAACATCCATCCATCCATCCATTTTCTTCCGCTTTATCCTGGGCCGGGTCGCGGGGGCAGCAGTCTAAGCAGCGATGCCCAGACTTCCTTAATAACAATTATTCATTATTATTTAGCAAGCGCCCTTATATGGGGCGAATTACATCATCTAACACATACGGTTAGTAAATAAATAAGTGCAAAATAAAGTAATACAAAATGAATGCTATCGCTTGCCCAACATTGCAAAGTGTCAGAGTGTTGTTGTCACATCCGTAAGTAATGGTTGTACAGATGTGTTTTGAGTCGTATCCACACTGACGTAAATTACTCTGTGGTTCTGAGTTTTATTGAGATGTCATTCCACCATGATGGGGCCAGCCAGCAGCAGTGTGGCTCACGTGGTACGCGATGGAGGCGTATTGATGTCCATTTTTACAGCTCGACGCGAGAATTGCTCCGAAGAGCTGCTCTTTCGGGTATGCTCTGTCAAGCGTTCCTCCTCCCTTCTGCACGAATGTTCGCCTCTCACGTTGTGCGAGGCATCGTCCACGGTGATGTCGCCAACGACGCGGAACGGACAGGTTTGCCCTGTGCGCGCCCCACGATCAACTCACGAGTCTTGGGCGACAGAGGCTCAGGGCACACTGTGAGTAGCGTGGTGTTGCAGGCGGCAGGTGGCCCAGAGCCCCGGTGATCCCTCGTGGGATCACCGGGGAGGATCTCTATTTGAGCGACGGAGACAAGAGAGAGAGAGAGAGATGAGCGCACGCTCATCTCCAGAGAGCCCACAGAATGCCTCGCCTGCCACCGACCAAGAACGGGTGGCATGCTCACGGTGAACGCGTACGGCACGCACGCGGGTCCACGCGGGCGGGTCAAGTGCAGAGGCAGCCGGCAGTGGGGCACCGACTGCGGCACGTTCCGTGTTGCGCAACACGACTGGACGACACCTGCTCGCCGCACTAAGCGGAGAATCATCCTCACCAGCTCGCCTTGGTCAGTGCCCGCCCCCACCACCACCTTGCCAGACGACGCTCCGATGCAGACGCCACGTTTCGGAGCCGGGCCATGTTCGGGGAGAGCCATCGCGAGACAATTGCTTTGTGCGCCTGCTTGAGCGTTGGCTGGGGAAATGACGGGAAGCGCTTCCTGAACCGTGACCTCTCTAACCAGCGGGACACCGTGTTAGTCAATATCTTCGGTCTATATGAGAACCCCCCTATCGGATGGATGCAACAACACAAAAATTCCTTTCATTAATATTAAAGAAAATCATTACAAGCACTAGCGATGATGATATTCTCGCCTCTGTGTTCATTTAAATGTGATGTATGCACTTGGTGTTCGTTCGGGTCAATAAAATATGATATGTTTTATTGATTTTAGATTTAGTTTTTTTTTTGCAGTCGTTACATGGGCATAATTAATATCGTGATGCGTTCGACACGCGATACATTTTGAAAAGCAAATCTAATCATTTGGTCGGATGGGAGGGGGCGGGGGTGGTTGAGAGGGGGAGGTGAATGGGGTCGGTAGCGGAGGGAGGAGAGCGTAGGGGGTTTACTTTAAATTTAATAAAACCTCCACTTGTAATTGGGATCTCGGATTTGGAGCAGGAAGCAACTCGCTCTATTAGCAAAACAAACACCGATTACCCTGCCCAGGGCGAGCTCGGGATCAGCGTGGGAAAGAGCGCCAATGGCTCGCTCCGCTGAACTGCCTTTACCCTGGACCCCTCCTCCAGCTACCCCAGCACGTATCGCACCTGTACGTTCTGCCACCCCCTCTCCCCTGTAGCGCTCTCCCTGTAATCTCACAATGGCCCATAAGGTTGCACTGTTCCCAGGCTTCCATTACAAGCCAGCACTTGAACTGCATTCAGAGGCCAGCGCAGGCACAGACACAAGATACATCCTCGTCAGCACGCCAGCAGGCTGAGCCCTGACAGCGCTGCTTCGAGATGGCTCTGCCCTCTGGCTATGAGCCCCCCCCCCCGCCACCTCTCTTTCGCTTTATTACTTTTTTTTTCTCAACAGGATGCAATCGGGGAGTACGGTGTGGGGAGGGGGTCATGAGTAGAGGTGGTGGATTGGAAGCGCGGGGAGGGGGAGCATTTGGGGGCTCTCTGATTCCTATCGTCTCTGCTTCCTCTACAGCTCCTGTTTCAAAACGTAACAATAACACCGGTGCTCTTACAGAGGGGAACGCAAAAAAAAAATCGGACAGCCGCTTCCGGCAAAATTGACAGTTATTATAGTTAATATAATATGTTACAGTTAATATGGCGTAGCGCGGAGCAATTCATTTGAGTGCTCCTCCCTCGTCGAAATGACAGAAGGTTTCAAGCCAAGTGATTCGCTGCAGGATGTCCTGCGGCGCTGCACAGACAGCTGTGTCGCATGGGGTGATGCCATCGAAATCTCAAGCGGGACGCGAGCGTCTCTGGCGCGCGCTGCCACCGCGCGGTTCGTAGACACGCGCCGTCCAGTTGCGGTGTTCGCCGAGGTGGCGATTTTTCGGAGTGTCATTTTCAGCAAGAGTATGCAATCATAATTGCACTGCTAGGGCGCTTTTCACCCGAGGGTCACACGGCGCTGCACAGCGCTGTGGAGAGAATAGCATTTCAGCAACAACGGCGACATAAGAACAGCAAATAAGCCAAACAATGACGTGATTTGAAAAAGTGACCACGTGTGCGTGGGTATTTGTTGAGCGTGGCGCGGCGATCAGTTGTGCCGCGCTCTGAACTTATCCTGGCCCCGGCGAATATCGGTGGCGGGTGATATATCGATCAGTCGTAGGCTCCTTGCTTAACCAGTCAGCACTTACTAACGTGGGGAAGTATGGCCAAACAGACAGTGTGGGTAGGGCGTGATCCAGCAGTGGACAGGGGGCTGTATGCACACGTGCGTTTAGGTACGTCAAGCCCCGTTGGTACTTACATAGTACATGACATCCTTGGCGGACTGCAGCAATCATTATAAATACACAAGGCATGACCGGTACTACAATACAGTATTGATAAAGGAGGTGTATCAATAGCAATATAGCTTACAATAAATAATAATGATAATTTTAAACCTATTGTCACTCGTAATATTGATCATGTTTGTGCAATATTTTCAATTTTCTCTAACGCAATTGTTTTTGCACCGATTGCTATTTTTCTTATGTTTTTTTTACCCGATCTCCGCTCGCATCATTCTTGTGCCCCATTTGGTACCGCTGCTTTTGTCATTTTCGTGACCTCGGTCACTTCCACACGGGACAGACGTTTGCCTTTGCCTTCTCATCCGATTGAACAAAATAAACTTGACAGACTCTTCGACGAAGACTCTTTCCACGCTGTGTTGTGTGGTGTGTGCCGTTGAGCCGCACGTCACCGCGCTGCTCGGCGCAGGCTGGTGACGTTCTGGGACATCCGCGGACCGATGCGCGCATCGCTTGTCACGGCTCGGAAGCAAAATCAGTTTGTCACATTTTTACAAGCGCATGCTTCACGCTGCCCCCGCTGCTCCAGCACAGGCGCGAGATGTATCTGGTCAGATTCACACGTCTCAATGACGCGACCTAAAAACATGCGCGTGAAGATTTTTACATTGTCGACAATGGAGACATGAGCACATTTCCACCAAATGTTGGATGAAAATTGACGTTTGGTAAAACGTCAATTTGTCCTAACCGAGAGGTCTAAAATTTGTAGCATCAAAGGCTTAAATTCGCTCATTATCGTTCAATACATACACCCCGAAAAACATCGCTGCACTTATTGTATAAACTCACTAGCACATCGAGATCATCATCATGACACATAGGTTGTTTTTTTAATACATAATAATATTTCAGTGTTGATTTGTCATGTCGTATGCCATCTTATTTTCCAAACATTTCTGTTTAGTTTCTCAATCATATTTCAGTTCTATCGGTATCTTGTCGTGCTGTGTGTGCGAAACTATAGTTTACCTGCGGGGAGAGGTGGCACGGCGTTTCGGGCGCTGCACTACAAACCTGGCGACCCGAGTTCGATGCTTGTTCACAGTCAATATAAGTGACTATTTTCCTAAACTGGCCCTGGGCCAGTGGAGGAGAGGTGAGCAGTAATACATGGTGCTGGCCACCCACCCCCTCATGTGCCGTGACAGCATTCATGCGTGCTCACAGTATTTTCTCCAAAAGTCTGCTACAGCTGTAAGAGGGATCTCTGTATTGCTTTTTTTAGACCATATGAGAGTCCAGAGATACCTAAAGTCCATTGTGCTACAGTGATGTGGCCACACAAATGAATGCAGGTCAATAGCCTTTTTTAACTTCTCATTTATCACTATTACCAAGTTACTGCTTCTATAAACTTCACTCCCTAATTGCTCCACCTATGTCGAGGACTTAGTCGACCAGACTGACCATTTAACCTCGTCTAGATTGTTTAAAATAACCACAGTGAAGATCAAATCAATTCCCAATCAGATCGGTTTACTGTGCCAGGAAAGCCACACATAAGATAAAAAAATTCTCCTCTCATCTCATTGTCAGAAACCGCTTCGTCCTGTACAGTGTCGCGGTCTGCCGGAGCCTATCCTGGCAGATACAGGGTGCAAGGCCAGTTCATCACCGGGCACTGCGGGCAATTTAGTCTGTAAGCCAATTAATATATGCAGCAGCATGTTTTTTGGACTGTGGGAGGACACCAGAGTGCCCGGCGAAAACCCACATGGACAAGGGGAGAGCATGCAAACTTCACACCGAAAGGCACCCGAGCCGAGTTTCGAACCCTGGACCTTCTTGCTGTGAGGCGACAGCGCTACCCACTGGGCCACCGTGCCGCCGAAGATTTTTTAAAATGGTTTTTGTATGTAAAAATGGTCTATGCTAATTACATTAGTTGTCGAAACAAGTGGGAGGGATCTGGAGCAACCAGAGAAAATCCACGTGTGAGGGGACAACACTTTATATCCCCGTACAGAGATGGGAACAGATGGTGATTAGTGAACTCGCTCTACTTGGTCTCCTGGTGAGCCAGGGTATGGCACCTTGAAGCGCACAAGAAGAGAGCTTTGTGGTGATCCACCAACCCTCGCCTGCACCAGCACTGGATTGCGAGACCATGTGCAGTCATCTACTGCTCGTCTTTGAAATGATCTTTCATTGTCTCTTTTCCTACGTTCTTATAACATCGCTAAATTCAAGGCACGTATTAACTCGTAGCTAAGACACCTTCAATAGTGCTATTTGTTACTGGCCGTTTTGAGTGTTAGCCTCTTAGGCTGGTGGAAATGCGTGAAGCATCGCGCCGTCTGCGTAACTTGAACCATGTGCGGAGCTTCTCAAACACATTGTGGCTGAATGTCCCGTTCACATAGATGATTACAGAGCCTGCTTATTCTTACACAACGTCAGCAGGCCACTGCAGTCGACACTGTACATAGAACAGTATGTTTTATAACACGAACGGTGGCATTTGCAGTCCAAGAGTTTACGTCAGGAACAGTCTGTGCAATTTCTTTAAAGAAAATCTTTCGTTTCTATGTAATAGACGGATTGGTACGCACGATATCTGGATATGATTTTGAATTTAGAAAGCACACAGATTTAAATATTTATAATTCATTACGAAAATCTGAAACATTGTTATTCTTAAAAAAGGAGAGGCTTTCCCCAATACGTACAGATTTAAATATTTATAATTAAATACGAAAATACAGAAACATTGTTATTGTTAATAAAGGGAGAGTATTTACGCCTCTTTTACCACTCTATATTGGCAAAAAAAAGTACCCATAGCATTGTTATTGTTAGTTGTCTTTCGACTGAATATTAGGGTAGCGTGGTGGCACAGTGAGCATCACTGCTGCTTCATAGCAAGAACGACCCAGGTTCGGTTCTTGGCTCGGGTGCCTTTCTATGTGGAGTTTGCAGGTTCTTTCCCCGTGTCCGCGTTGTTTTTCGCCGGGTACTCCTGTTTCCTCCCACCGTCCAAAGACACGCTGCTGCCTAGGTTAATTGACCTGCTGAGTAAATTGCCCACAGTGCCCTGCGATGTTCTGGCGTCACATCATGGGTATATCCCCGCCTTGCGCCCCGCGATTGCCAAAATACACTGCGCCCCCCCCCC
>JAZEWT010000017.1:2306276-2317336 GCA_036362905.1 Mordacia mordax | reverse complement strand
ACTGGCGTCCCGTCGTCGGGTGTATTCCTGCCTTACGCCCTGTGTCTGCCGGGATAGGCTCCGGCTCACCGTGACCCAATATAGGATTAAGCGGTTTCAGACGATGAGATGAGAGATGAGACGTTGACGAAGTACGTGACAACGCGCGCCAAATCGGAACAGAGGAGACCAGGGTGCTGGGGGTGAAATCATAGTCGGAGACTCCATTAAACGATGATCGTTCAGATCCCGCCATCACCTGCGGAGCTGTAAAGTGATCCGGTTGTGTTTTATCACCGCGTTCCTATTTTGGATCTGACACCGTCGAGGCGCTAAATCGCGTGTAATGTGTCCTGTTCGCGACACTCGGGCTCGGAGAGCAGGAGGAAGACGGCGTGGGCCACTCGAGCGAGCGCGTCCCGGGGTCGACCCTGCCCCACGCGGTAGCACCGAAATCTCCCGACGCCGATTCTGTGTCCGGGCCCTCGCCGGTCAGGCGACGAAGAAACAGCCGCACCATAAATCTCGCGGCCGAGGAGCGATAGCGGCGAAAAAAATCTAATTATTCTTTCAAAGCGATTCCATTGCCCAGGGTGACGCTGCAGTGAAGGCGTTGGTGTGATGGGGGGGGTGGGTGGTGGTGGTGGTCGAGATTACTTTACACCGTGAGCGCGCACCTTAATTCGGGCGAGGCACCGGCGCAGTTTCTGTTAGTTTTTTTTTAAATTAAAGTACTTTTCGAGATGGTGCGTCGTTTGTGACCCGAGCTTTCGTGTGGATAATGGAGCCGTTGGTGGTAGGCTCATTTTAACTGAGCGGTGATTATTTTTGTTCACTATTCGCTCGGCCGTACTAGTTCCTGAAACAAGGTCTGCTTTTAATTGACCGGGGTTTTATTTGTGTGTATTTTTTTTTAAAGAGCGGTACATGGAATTAACTGTCGAGAATACTAATGATTAAGTGGTGGAACGCGTCGCAGAGATGATGTCAGCTGCGGAGATAAAGCGATGAAGTCTACTCGTGTGCAGGTGCTGGGTGGATCTCTACATTATAGGGTCGTGAAAGGCAGTGGCTTCACACATCCATCCAGCAGTGGATTAACAATGGACGACTATGATGATGACTTGAGCTTAGTACTTCTGACCAATAATGTAAAAAAAATCTACTGGGTAATTTTTGACATGTGAGCTTAAACTGTCAACATTATTATAGCTACAAAATATTACATTACCGTAGAATTACAGCTATTATTTCAAAGGAGATTGTTACTTAAGGGGACTCATGAAAGATCACAGACGCCTTAATGCTATTATATGTCTACTACACCGCCCATAACAGTTCACAGCCCTGCAGTTACTGTCTGTCAGGTTACTTGATAACTTGATTACTCAGAAGGCCACATTGTACACGCGGTTGTTTTGTAACCCTAACGCACTTGTTATTCTTGACAATAGCCACCTCCCCTCTCGTTGCAAAGTGCGACCGTTCTTATTGAACGCGCTGAATCTCATCCGTCTCAAGGTGTTACAAATTATTACAACTGCGTTACAGTGTTGTTGTTGTTATCATTGTGTGTGTGTGTGCGCGCGCGCGCGCGCAGGGGAAATGCTTGTAGATCAATGGACTCTTTAAAGTAAAAAGTGAAACGTTCTGCATAGCCCCTCGTGGGCCTGGCTGGCCGGGGTGAGGAACCGGTTACGATTCTTGTTGGACTGGGTCACAAATCACGCCTTGGAGCAGGTGGTCAACGCGATGTGTCCGTGGACATGAGCATATAACTCAACCTACAGCCCTTTGTTACTGAGTGCAGAGAACTGGGAAGGTATACATTTCAAAAGTATGATTTTGAGCATTTTTTTGTTGTTGCTGCGTGTCACACGGTAACGCCTGCGGACGTATAGGGTTATTTGTTGGTGTCATGCTTAGTACCTGAAAGTGTCGTTTGTACGTTTGAAAATTGACACTTTTGTCTCTCTCTCTCTCTCTCGCACTCTCTTCGAGGTGGGAGTGGGAGAGAGACACCTCTCCGCACATTTCAAAAGCTCTCATTGCTCATGTTTCCTTAAGCATGTCAAACAAAGCGATTTTTGCTTTAAAATATGAAGGGCGAATTGAGATTGCCATTAAAAAGCAGCGGCTACTGAGCAAAGGCGCACGTCCGACTTGCCGAACGGATATGCGAGGAGGATATCTGAGGACCAGGTACGGATATGTGGACACCAAATGAGCTGACAGCTTACGCCAGGCACAGTTTATCGAACAAAAATACAGCACAAACAGCATCTGGAACGCGCTGCTTTAGACGCGAGCCAAGGACCGCGAGATTCGCATCGCAATGCTTCACGTGAACAAGTCACAATTCTCATCTCATCTCATTATCTGAAACCGCTTAATCCTATATAGGGTCACGGTGATCCGGAGCCTATCCCGGAAACACAGGGCCTAAGGCAGGAATACACCGGACGACGGGACGCCAGTCCATCGCCGGGCATTGCGGGACAATTTTAGTCTGCGAGCCAATCAACCTATCCAGGAGCATGCTTTTGGACTGTGGGAGGAAACCGGAGTACCCGGCGAAAACCCACGCGGACACGGGGAGAGCATGCAAACTCCACACAACAGAAAGGCACCCGAGCCGAGAGATTCGAACCCGGGACCTTCTTGCTGTGAGGCGTCAGCGCTTCCCACTGGGCCACCGCGCCGCCCAAGTCGCAATTCGTGAACGCCAATAAGAGATTGCAGCCACTCCGCGCACATACGCTGCGGATGCGCGTCCTTGCGCTTGTACTGAGACACACGCACAACCGTGCGTGTCTCCCAGCCAGCGAACAGAACTGTCCCAGTAGCAGCAGCAGCTGTAAAAAATAAATAAATCTCCAGGACTTTAAGTCTGCATTTATATTTCTCCGCCGCGGCTAATGGCTTCCACCGTCAGGGCTCACGAGGGTCGGCGTATTGTCGATGATCTCATCTCCGATGGTGGAATTCCTACACAGAGACACCCTGCCCTAGTCGCGTTTGGAGGTCCGGGCTCACCGCGGCGTTTTCAAGCGCTGTCCCAGCCTGGGCTTGGTGCAGCGTGGAGACGGAGGGAGCCGAGAGAGGCTTCGCCCGTCATCCGCCCGCCCGCCCGCTCGCTCGCTGCGCGCCGATGGGAGGTTGCGCTCCGAGCAAATCTGTCGTCGCTCGTCGCGGCAAGTTTCTGTTAAAGAAGCAAACGCCATCGCCAGTTGACGAGACGTAGCCCGCGGAGTGAGCAGCGCCGCCGTCTCACGGCAAAAAAAAACAAAGGTTCCCGGTTCGATTCCCAGCACGGGCACCTCTCTGTGTCGAGTTTCCACGTTCTCTCCGTGTACCGCGTGGGTTTTCGCCGGGTACTCCGTTTTCCTCCTACATTCCGCGGACATGCTTCTGTTGGTTAAACGTCCTGGCTAACTTGCCTCCGGTGCTCTGAGATTATGCCACTTGCGTATCCGTCCCCACTGGACAAATGTTTTAACAGAGACACATACTTCAACAGTTCCTCTCGGCATCAATCATAACTGACTTAAAAAGTTGTGAAATGTCAGGATCCTGAGAATTGCTTTCTAAAGCTATTCCTGCGACGTAACTATCCCAAGAAACAATTCCCATAGAGCCGTGAAAACCTATGTCAGAATGCTACTTGGTGTCAAATATATATACACGTCTTGATCAGGGATTGATCGGAAATTAGTTAAAACTGTGAGGAAATTGCCTTGCGCATCGGAACATCTATATGTATGCAAGTAATCGCTTTCTGTCAATCTTAGATTGCGATATTAATTCACATATTGTTCATAAAGTTTACATTTAAAGGTAGTTTGGCATCTGCACTGAAACTACATAGAACACATTTCTGAATAGCATATGTGCAGTTTTAACTTATGTATATGCATGTGCAAATGGTGCACTAACGCAGGAAATCCCATATTAAACCATGCACCTATTTTGTTGACTGTTTAATATTACATTTCAAGAAAAATGTTAAAGCTCGTGAGCTATGCTGCATTGCACAATACCATAAATCTGTCCATTTGTAAATTATATATAAATGTAAAAATGTTTGGACGACTAATTTTTATCTGCAGTTTGGTAAAGAGATGTGTATGGTCTTTGTAGCAATAAACTACAGCTCAATGCAGTGTCTGGGTTGATTCACATTACAGCATCATTAGAATGTACAACAACTTGAGGTTTAGGCCTTCAACCAGCGGTAGGTAGATCAAGATTGAAAATATAGAGGATGATGAGGAAAATTATGATGTGTATTAATGTAGGTTTTCATGACTATGTACGAGAATTTATGTTAAGAGCTGCTTGTCGGGATAGACATGTCGTGCGTTCCTCATTTTCAATATTACGTTATTAGCTCAAGGTCCAAAGTTTAAATATTTTCATTAGAAAGCAAAGAAACATTTCTTGCAACACTAAACTGAAATCAAGCATTACAGATTCAATTTGTTTTCCGCAGAGCAAGACAAAGGTCCGGACATTCACCATGTGTACAAGATCTATTTCAACTGCTACACTGTCTGCAAAATTGTCATCAGTCTCGTTCCTGATTGTCTGGCCGTCTGGGCCACAGGCATTTTAAGCGAGTCTTTATAATCTGGAGCCGCACAGTTTCATGCAATACTGCAGTGTGTACAGGGGTGATTCTGGTCGATGGCTTTGGCAAAAAAAAATATGGTGTGCTCTAGCGAACACTAAATTCTTAATAAATGTCTCTAAAATGTACGAATCAATGTGCGAGCGATTCACGATTTTGCGGGTTATACGCAGCGGTTTGATTTTTTGAAATTGACATTCGTGGCGAGTAATTATTAACTTGTCGCGTAACAAATGCAACAATATTTGATGAAAACATCAAATGCCTTTCAAAAAATCTTAATTAAACACCTGCAGTACATCAAGCACTCGCTGTTCTGGCTTTTCTATACCTTGCCACACCTTATTACGGTGGACAAAAGAGAAACGCCAAACAAAAATGTCCTTTACAAGCCACTTAAAAATTACTTAGGTCCGCCTTTATGTGAGAAAACCATTCAAGATATGCACTATTTAAGAATCACAGAGAATGGAAGTTATGGGTTCGAACAATGGGTTCTAACAACAAAATGAATGGGCCCTAATTTTCAATATCCCCGTCCAGGTAACAAAGGAGAGAGACGGCTCAGAATTACGCATCTTCTTTTACTGCTTACACCTCTCACTCCTCATACAATTGCGCGGCACGTGGAATGTTTTAAAAGCACGCGGTCTCCTATTTTGCGGCCGACACCGCATCGATCGCATCCGCCATCTGTTCATTAGCGAGAGGGTACAAGAGCAGGGGATAGCTAATTAAGGAGAGAGTAACTGACCTCGTCTTTCAGAGGCAGCTTGTTTTCAAAGGAAAACAGAATGTTTTTACCAATCCCTTGACAACACTCCGTGTTTATAATGAAGCAATGACAGAAGCCACTTTTGCTTTCAATACGCGAGCATCAGTCTTCCAAGCATTAAGCATGATCTTTTTTTTCGTGACAAAATGTGTTGAGGCTGGAAGGAATGGTCGTATGCATGGAGAATGTGGAATGTCACGGTGTTACATCCAACAAAAAAAGGTTCTTAGTAATTAAAATTGCGGCATGATCAGCTGCATTAAACCTTCAAATGCATTGCTTGTCATTGCTTGCCATATGAAATTGCATAATGAAAGCCCTCTTTTATTTTTTTTGGTGGTGGTTAATAAGGAAAAAGTCATCTTGTTATACATCAGACATGCTGGTGACATGTCTCGTAGAGAGCAACAACTGCCTTTGCAAATGTACGGATGAAAATGTAATTTATTTGAAAATACATTTTTAATATTGCGATAATGGACAGAAGTTTGCCAGTCGGTCTACTTAGGGTAAAAAAGCTTAAAGGAGTACCAGAATGCTACAAATACATTAATGTTTTATAACATTTGTTCTAAATCAATGTACTGGAAATAAAAAGCACTAAAAGCATTTCTGCAAATATAGAAATTTTATGAGTCCATAATCCAACTTCATGAATGCAATATGACTCATTTATTGCAAAAAAATTTTTTTGGAAGAACATGAGGCTTTTTAGCATCGAAAACTGGCAATGTGAGGCACCTCTTCTGCCCTCAATATTGCATGAATACAGTCAGTTTGAAGACAGTTATTTTTTACTTAAACATTATTGCGCGTTAAATTATTTATTTGCAAGCCCAACAACGCATTTATACCTGCACATTTATCTTCGTGTCAAGTCATTGCCGGTGCTGTTTGTACACAAAACCGCTGGAGCCCCCTCCGTTCAGTGCACGTTTTGTGTCTGCACGCATGATATTTCTTTCGCTCTGAGGCAGAGAAGTAAAAAAAATCGGTATTTCTGCTCGGTGCGGAAGATTTGATCTGAGATGACTCGAAAAAAAATCTCTTTTTTAGTGACTTCCTCCCAAATTGGGACCTTGCTTTACAGAGCTTGCATGTTCGAGGCTCTTAGCAACATGCCACGAGAGAGAATGTACTGTGATTTCTAATTTCCTTTTGTTCGAGTGAGCATCACATCATACGGTAGCCCCGGCCTAATACGCGGCCCCTCAGTTGTCATTTTATCTTTAGTACTTAAAATAACACTATAATGGGTTTAAAAAGACTAGCAGGGAATCCGTATCCTTGAAAAAAAATCTTTCCTTTTTTTTAACGTTGGAAGCAGGGAAATGGGCTTCACAGAAACAAGGCCCCATGGATCATTTCAAATGCTTTCTGTTTCGCTTCATCGCCTCTCCTGCAGAGCGAACATGTCAGGAAGATTTAATGTCATATTCTGCATTAGCCCTCGGATTGTGACCCTATTTCTAGCACAGTGTATAAATCTGCATCACTTTCCGCGGCTCGAGCCATCGCGAACATGATGGCCCTCTGTTTTATGAAATGTACTTACTGTACGGTACAAGATTAACCACCTGCAATATTTAAACACGAGAAGGTGGGATGGTTAGCTCACCGCACTATGAAACCGCACATCTGAGTTTGACTCCCAACCCACAACGAATATCAGAGGCGTGCGATATTGAATTGGTCCTGTTCCATTTTCTCTTTACTGATCGGGACTCTGTCGTGTGTAGTGATGTATGGCCTTCATCCAGCAGTAGATTGACAGAGGATTGCGAATGTAATAATTTTCGAACAAATGTTGATTAATGCCTGGCAGCAGTTGTGCTTCAGTTAAAATCCTTCTAGTTTACCATTGAGTTGTGAAGTCCCAGCAAAGCTACGTAAAATTCGGGTTAGGGGTTGGATTGGCGTGGTGGTGCAGTGATTATTACTATGAGTCCAGTTTCCTGAATTTAATTTACTAACACGCCTAAAATCAGTGGCCAGTGATATTTGAACCGGTCCTGGTTCTTCCCTTCGCAAATACGCACTTACCAGAGTGGGGAAGTATGCCCCAGACCCATCCTGATTCACACGGCATGTACTGACTCCTCTTACAGATGGTGGGAACTATGCACGCCAATAATCCAGCACTGTGAAGGGGAGGGTTGGTGGATCACCGTGCAAACGAAACTCCTTTCCCATGGGACTGCGTGGAGGCGTCAAACCCTGGCTTCACAGAAGTTCAGTTCAGCATTAGTACCCGCTTAATCCTACACATGGTAGCGTTGAGAGAGAAAGAGAAGTACCCGGTGAAAACCTACCCGGACATGGGGAGAGAACACTCAAACTCAACACAGAAATGCACCCGAGCCGGGAAACGAACTGGGGTCCTTCTTGCTATGAGGCAGCAGCGCTACCACTCGCTGCATCACCAGGCCGCCTACAGGAGACGGCATGCAGCGTAATGTAGACCGATGCCATCTCTAAAATTCTGTATGGGATAGAGTGGCTGTGCCCTTCGCACACGTGGGGTTTCTCAATGTGATCGGGTTTACCCCCACGTGTTAATTGGCAGAAAACATCTTCACCTATAGAGGACCACGGAGCTTGAGAAATGTTGACACCGGCTCACCGCTTGTCTTCTTTACCACTTGATTGTTGTCGCTTGTACTTCTGAGACTTTCTCTATGAGAGCGAGTGATAATTTTTTTGTGGCAAGGCGCAAGTTGAAATTATCGCCACCATCATTATTATACAGGGTGAAATGATTTAGGCGTTACTTTTAACAGAACATTTTACACATGACGAATTTGACAACAGCCCTGATTGCGCCATGTAAACAGCAACAGCATTTATGGGGACTAGTTGAAGTGCTTTTAATTGAAGCGTGCAGCCAAACATGTGCCTACATCCTTCATTCATTACCTCTGCCATCTACACTCTCAGCCAGGAAGTTAATGGGTTCAATCCAATTACAATCTGGGAAGCAATTGTGGAGTGAATGACTTTAAATGGATTTAGATGGGTGAGAGAGAATGGCACATGACATGACAGCACTGAAACAGGATCTCTACGGCAGGCTTGGACAAGACTACTATTACGCATCATTGTTGAGGCTGGAATGCCTTTTGCAACTCTACACTGCAATGTTCAAGTGACTCCAAATCACGGTTCCAATTCGTTTAATTTGCAGTTTAAGTTACGTTTGGTTTTTAAAAGAAAGCTGTGCTGTGCTGTGTGTGCGTGCGTTTTTTCCCTTTCTCTCTCCTCTTTTCTACCGCACGCTGCAATTCTTTGCCAAGTCACTTTGGAGTTGACGGAGTCTGAAGTCTCGTGTTAACTGTAGCGGTGGAACAGTGCACAAAGACGCATCGGAGGGCCGTGCGCATTGGAATTACGGACAGGGAGAGTGCCGTGTGGATTAGAGGACCCACAAAAGTTAGCAACACGGTCTTCACAACTAATAAAAGTAAGTGGCCTTGGGCCAGATGCTTTGCCAGGATAGATGATGGCCTGTGGTTGAGATTAAAGATGAAATCGCAGCCTAAGGTTGGAAAATACCCAACAGGATGTCTGCCACGGAAATGAAGAAATGAAATGAGATCATTTCCATGAGCTTCTTGGATTTGTGATTAGCAAGATTGAGTGGTGACGATGGCGTGGGAAGATTTACTTCCATTGGTGAATCGATTAGCAGTTCATAACAAAACTAATATGATTACGAAGTAGAAAGTTTGTGTAATTAATATCTAATTATTTCTTGAAATTTTGCGAATTAATTCACACACAGGTTGATGTGTTTGTTTATTTGCAATTGCTACGTCTGTGCTAAATAATGTATGTTGGTAACTGTCAATATTTTGCTAAATGAATGTGTCTCCCCCACGCTGGGTCGGTCATGAGAGTTTTTGACCATTCCTTATGACTACGATCAACACAGAAAGACCCAGCATTGGTTCAGATTATAATTAGCCACTTACATTAACCGTGTCCAGGAACAGAACTTGTGTCCTGATGTAGGTTTTCACGGCTTCATGTATGAGAATTCCTCGAGCATTTGTCATCGACATAGCTATTTCGAATGAGCAAATCTCCAGAGCAGTTCTCAATAGAACTTGTATTCCTCAGTCCAAGATGATGTTCAGGAAAGCCTTATCCAACAGATGTAGAGCATGACTTTCAAGTGGTTCTCAACATTTATGGACCTGCGGACCACTATCAACCATCAATACAATTGCAGACCTCTGCGCACCAATTAAAATATATTTTTTTGTTTTTTAAAAATGAAAACTTCTCTGAATCATTTTATTTTATTTAAGCTCGATTAAACCGTTGATCTGCGTCGCTATGTTTAACAGTTGCCCAGCAGGGAAGAGTAAGCAAGTCACAACATCTCAGGGCTGCCCCCAGGAAATCGAAGAGTCTGCAAAAGTTGTACGGAGCATGTGTCTGGGGGCCGAGCAGCTCACCAAGTTCCCGAGCCACGTATCAGGAAGCACCAGGCTGGAGCTATGGGCGACCCATTGATGCGTTGAATTCATCAATGATGGCGCAGTGAGTAGCGCTGCCGTTTTACAGCAAGACAGCCCCAGGTTCGATTCCTGATTGGGATGCCTTTTTCTGTGTAGGGTTTGTATTTATCCCCTTGTCTTTTTTTAACCGAGTACTCCGGTTTCCTCCCACAGTCGAAAGGTATGCTGCCTAGTTTAATTGCCCTGACAAAATTGCGCCCAATTCCCTGTGATGATCTGCCGTCCAAACCCCGCTATTGCCCAAGTTATCAACTCACCAGCTTACCCTTGCCCACCGGACAACTGTTAAAGAGAGCCACAGATCTTAATGGTTCCTTCCAGTTTAAATAAAAACGAACTGACGGACGTAATGATGTAGATAATGATGTAGGAAATGACTGACATCGACAAAAAAGGATTGTTTAATCTCCTTGCTCTATACCTGCCTACGAGCCCCCCTCCCTCCCTTCCCTGCCCTTATTGTTTAGGCAGTTTGAAAGAATCAGCGAACAAGCCAAAACCACCGACGCGCCAGCAACTGGAAAAGGCGGAGGAGCCTAAACCCGCCAGCCAGCACCATTGTGTGCATTCATAAGTTCTGGCCGCATGACAAACAGATAGTGGCGGGGGGAACCGCCCTATCCATAATTAATGTATCGTTTATCAAATTAATTACCCACAAAAATGTAGGAGCAGCTTCTTTTGAAAACAGTGGGCAAATTCATGGGGCAAGCCGGTGCTGTCAGTATGCCCGACTGCCGTGCCTGCCTTGGGTTTCTGCCCCATGACAGACAAATTATTCGCTCAAATTCCGGGGCCGGAGTTGGGGGCTGATGGTAGGGGTGGGGGGAGGGGGGGGGCATGGGGGTGGGAGGGTTTGAGGGGGGTCATTGCAAGCGGCAGCTTATGCCACGAATTGCCCCACACACCTAACACACATCGACCATTTTCCTCTTCGTGCGAGGGATGCGTTGGTATCACCTGCACGGGGATGCCTTTGGGTGCTGGCGGTGGTTTTGTTCGGCATTAGCCGACAAGAAATGTCACCGCTTTGCGTTTGGACCGACAGGTTCCCGCAACGCTCTTGCAGAACAACAAGTGGTTACGTACGCGTGCACGAGGAAGTGTCTTGTCTAAATGAACAAAACGCGGCAGGAACGTAGACACCGTCCGT
>JAZEWT010000017.1:2269375-2297154 GCA_036362905.1 Mordacia mordax | reverse complement strand
ATGGCTTCTCTTTAACTAAACAAAGGGACCTCATTATCACTCACTTAACTTTGCGGAGGGTCACAGCTGGGACGCGGGCAGCGGTGGCCAACAAACAAGACAAATGTTCCCTGTCATGTCGAATACGTCGCAGAATGCGCGCAGCGAAATCGCTCCGTTGTTGCTCTGGAGGCAAAGGCATTGGTACGATCGTTACAAATCGGGCTCAAATATCTGGACCAGCACGCGGCGATGCGGTGATCATGTATACATACAGAGCGGCTACTTGTTTTAATTACGCAAATGTAGGGTCCCTTTCATTTGATTTAAACTCCCGAGTCCGCTGCTCTTCTTGATCTCGCTTTTTTGAGGAGTGCAGATGGGCGTGGAGTACAGATGGGCGTCAAGTCCCCGCCGCTGAGCACGGTCGCATGGAGACCTCAATGAGTCAGAGCGAGAGGCCAGGTGCGGCCCTCTGAATATTGCGCGGATCTCGCGGGGATTCCAAATCCGATCGCTCCCGTGGGACGCAAACGAGTAGCAGCGTTAGTCATTATCAGCCCGGGTGCTGCGGGTCGATAGTTATATTTAAGTTTTCGATTTTATTTCGGAGCTGCGTGGTTAAACGTACAGTCGGAGTCCATTAAACAAGTGCCTCCCTTTACTTCTTTACAATGTTGTCGAGGTGTTGGGAGAGGGAGATGGGTTTTCCCTCCCACGGAGAGGTAACCACACGGTGGATACTTGGAGATCACCGCAGAAGCGGAGGCACATCGCTGCGGGGGAGATGAACTCTAAATTATCGGACAGACACAACACAGCGGAGAAAGGAAGGGAAGACAAAAAGAGAGGCATTTGGCCGTCAGTGGAAAGTTAGAGGCTGACAACAAAAAACAAGAACCGCATAAAAAAAAAACGAGATGCGACATTTGGCAGAAAATGCTGTGGCTAACTCTGTCAACTCTGCTACCAGCTCGCCTGCCGAGATCCAAGTGGAACTGTGAAGCGACTCCACTGAGAACGAAATAAAAACGTCTATAAGAAGAAGAAAAAACCATGCTCGTTCGATTAAAAAAGAATGCTTGAAGTAAAAATATGCATGCGTAAGAGCCACACTGTAACAAAAATCCACCCTGCAACGATATTAGTTGCAAGCGCATGGACGAATAGGTGAATAAATAAATTATTGAATGGATGGTGAAGCGACTCGCATAATTCTGGTCTTCTTAAAAATGGTTGGAGAATTGAAGTTACCTTAACATATCAGAGGCCCGCGGCAGATTCCAGTGACACACACTGCAGCTCGCTTAAACTGATGAGGCTCTACTTGCTTGTCATAGTAATGTGTTAACGAGACCGTGATGGTATAATATCTGTGATTATTGCACCCATTTCCCCTCTTGCTGTGTAGATCCCAAGCAGATTTATGCGTCATCGCTCTGCGGGCCTTCGATGCGATTTAAGAATCTATTCTATCTGTGATTGTCGTGGATGTAGCAGCCTCCAGTGGCTGCAGCCAAAACACGTACTGAAAATCATCGATGCCCACGCATGCAATTTAACACATGCATCATGAGCTATAAAACATATCCGAATTGATAATAATAATTGCACTTCTAGAGCGCTTTTCACCCGGGGGTCACAAAGCGCTGCACAGAGCTGTGGAGAGAACAGCATGCCAACAACAATAACGACGTGTGAATGGCAAATCAACAATAAAAATTTTTGCATAATTATATCCTGAATACGCGCTATGCAGCAAACACAACAGCCCTACACAACCACTTATTGCCCAACAATGTAATTGCTTTCTATGATTTGAGATTGGGGCGGCGCGGTGGCCCAGTGGTTAGCGCTGACGCCTCACAGCAAGAAGGTCCCGGGTTCGAGTCTCTCGGCTCCGGTGCCTTTCTGTGTGGAGTTTGCATGCTCTCCCCGTGTCCGCGTGGGTTTTCGCCGGGTACTCCGGTTTCCTCCCACAGTCCAAAAGCATGCTCCTGGATAGGTTGATTGGCTCGCAGACTAAAATTGTCCCGCAATGCCCGGCGATGGACCGGCGTCCCGTCGTCGGGTGTATTCCTGCCTTACGCCCTGTGTTTCTGGGATAGGCTCCGGCTCACCGTGACCCTATATAGGATTAAGCGGTTTCAGATAATGAGATGAGATGAGATTTGAGATTGCAAATTATCCAGGGATATATTTTTTTAAACTAATTTCTTTCATTTCGTGTGTATTGTTTCTCTTTTTTTCCCAGTCTCATTTGTATATTTGCTTGCTTGTTGCATCCTTCCGAATGTAACGGTCGCACTTTAATTTCATATAACAGAGTTGACAGCCTGTTTTTGCCATTCCTTGACTGGCCTCTCCCCATTCTGTGCAGGTCATGGGGTTGTTCGACCGTACTTCATCACAATGGTCAGTATGGGTTGGTGTTAAGGATGACTCGGGACTTGTTCAGATTTCACTCGCGATTCGTATTTTGCCGTGGCAGGGGCTCTAACTTTGGTCGCCTGTTCATAAAGAATTGCGCTAATTTCTGCGTCTCCATTCCTCATCCGACTACCACCTTCCACTCCTCTCCCCAACCCTTCTATAATGATCTCATCTCATTGTCAGAAATCGGTTAATCCTGTACAGGGTCGCGGTGAGCCGGAACCTATACCGGCAGACACAGGGCGCAAGGCAGGGATATACCCACAATGGGACGCCAGTCCATCACCGGGCATTGCGGGCAATTTAGTCTGCAAGCAAATTAACCTATGCAGCAGCATGCTTTTGGACTGTGGGAGGAAACCGGAGTGCCCGGCGAAAACCCACGCGGACACGGGGAGAGCATGCAAACTCCACACAGAAAGGCACCCGAGCCGAGATTCGAACCTGGGGCCTTCTTGCTGTGATGTGACAGCGCTACCAACTGGGCCACCGTGCCGCCCTTCTATAATGATAATTTGTTAAAATTACATGTAATCGATGTTTTCATCATTATTAATCAGAAACGCAAGGTGACATGGCCTGGTGTCCCAAGCAGGCCCCACGTTGCACCGCGTTCTAGATGGCCTCTTGTAGCACCAGTGCTCACCGTTGGATGCGTGTGCAGTGAGCGTAAAGGTTGATATTCACCAATTAGTCGATGCATTGTTACAAGCCGATTAATGATTCACCGATTAACGCAATTCGACGTGGCCCAGTGGTTAGCGCTGACGCCTCACAGCAAGAAGGTCCCGGGTTCGAATCTCTCGGCTCGGGTGCCTTTCTGTGTGGAGTTTGCATGCTCTCCCCGTGTCCGCGTGGGTTTTCGCCGGGTACTCCGGTTTCCTCCCACAGTCCAAAAGCATGCTCCTGGATAGGTTGATTGGCTCGCAGACTAAAAATTGTCCCGCAATGCCCGGCGATGGACTGGCGTCCCGTCGTCGGGTGTATTCCTGCCTTACGCCCTGTGTTTCCAGGATAGGCTCCGGCTCACCGTGACCCTATATAGGATTAAGCGGTTTCAGACAATGAGAACGTTCACGTCTACGAAAAAAGAAATGAAGACCATCGTCCTCATCACTTCTCGTTTTGCAATCCCAATGATGAGTGCATCTCTAATAATACAACATCTGTACAGGTATCACAAGTATCTGCTGAATACTGTGGCCTACCGGCAGAAAAAGATTAATGCCAACTTCCAGAGTGAAATACACAGCAAACAACTGTGGATTAAAATTATTTAAAGCGAAGCCCTGATTTTGTACTCCATAGAGCTGAAGTTATAGGCTTTACACTGATTGCGCATTTATAAAAAAAAAACACAAATCTACGATATCCATTGCACACAATGTGGTGTAAATAACACATGCTTCGCTAACTGTATGCAATGCATGTTGTTTCGTGCCAGAGATGCAAGCCTCTTGCGATGGGCAGTACATTACTTCTCCCACCATTGTCAATGCCACGCTAAATAAGTAAACAGACCTGGCATTTGAGCCAGGGCCCATTTTGAAAAGGTAGAAAGAGGCTTTGTTTGATGAATGTTGCCGTTATCAAGGAGCCCTTTGTTTGGCCGCCTTGAGAAGGGCCTGATTGATGTGTCGGTGTACAGGGTGGCAGGCGGCAGGCTAATGAGGGGCACAGACCTTCAGCACTCTACCTTGACTTTGTTTTACCTCGGGCACCACGCTCCTGTAGACGTGCCCGACCAACGTCGCTATTTGCTGCTGCTGCTGTTGTTGTTGTTGTTGCCACCGAGGGCTGGCGGATAACCAGGTCTCGGTGTCCGCCCGCTCGAGTCCGCACGCAACGCAGAGTGTGTGTGTGTGTGTGGGGGGGGGTTTGAGCTACTCCGCGTGTATTATTACCGGTTCGGCTCCGCGTTGCCAAATTGCTTGCCCCGGAGGGTCCGTGGCACCCGCTTGGGGCAGCCTTTACAAACAGCCTGATTACAATCGCTGACCTTTGCTCCCCCCGGTGCCTCGCAGCTAAGTGGGGAAGCTTGTCTAGTTAGGCATTGTTTATTCACTCGCCGGACACGAGGGCTCCGTGCGCTGAGTCGCTCAGCGCCCGCGCTTCGGCAGCATCGGGGTCGGCGAGGGCCTGATGTCGAGAGGTCGAGCTCGGGCCCGATGAGGTTCCGCCAACTCGTCTCGTCTGAGTTTCCCTGCTTTGGTGCAACAGTCAATGTCCGAGAGTGCGGAAAGCGATTGTAAGTGATGCGTGCTCGTACAGGCGCTGCTCTCAAGGCATCTGGTGGAGTGTGGAAGAGCTCGATTGAGTGGCTCTCTGGAGGTGTGGGGCTGCCTTCCTCCAGCAGCGGTATGAGCAAGAAATTGCAGGGCTGCACATTTACCTTGTACTACGTTAACAAATTGATTAGTGTTAAACTTTGCAAAGGTCATCGTCATTATCATCAACCATCATGTCAATTTCAATGCTTGTTTGGTACACGGAAAATCCTGTTAACTTACTCAACCCAGCCAGTTTGAAAGCGAGATTCGTGGTGCAATGTTCTGATCACTGCCTTATGAAAGTTACTCCACGATGTTACCGCATCTTACGGTCCTGCAATGCAATCATTCAACTCTGGACATTAGTTAGTTTCATTGCTATAACTTCACCATGTGAATACATTGGCTGTCACGTCATCACGAGCTTCTACCATCATTCATTCTATAAATGTGTCCTGCCCAAGCCAAACTTAATTTTCTCAACAGTCACTGTATAGTCTCTAACTTGGATTTGTTTTCCAATTCATCTATTCCTCTTTCGGTCTGTTTATGACATTCCCAGCATGCATCTGTTCGTGTTTATAGCTACAAATTTTTTTATTTTAACATTTTTGTTCTTGTTCTTTGTCAGTTTCACTCGGGGCTCTGATTCATCTTGGTTGGGTTCCTTTTCAGCAGTAAAATATAACTTTCCAAAAGTACTCCATCCTGCTCTCTTTCAACCTCGGCCCATTTGTCAATCTTGAGTAGTCAGCGCAAGATCACTACGTTGTGTGTGCCAGTTGTGTCACTTCAAACAATTTGTTCATCATACTAATAGATGACTTTTGTGTTTTTCTCATAAATATCGAAATTCCGGCGATGGACTGGCGTCCCGTCGTCGGGTGTATACCTGCCTTACGCCCTGTGTTTCCGGGATAGGCTCCGGCTCACCGTGACCCTATATAGGATTAAGCGGTTTCAGATAATGAGATGAGATGAGAATATCGAAATTCGCAGTTTGCAACCTTATGCGTTAGTCTATTTAATAATATTCTGTGGTTCACTCCCGTTGTCATAATGACAATGTCGACGCTAATTCTGAGATCCATAACACTTTAAATCTCATCTCATCTCATTCTTGGAACCACTGAATCTGTACAGAGTCGCGTTGAGCCGGAGACTATCCTGGTAGACACAGGGCGCAAGGCAGGGATATACCCACGATGGGACGCAAGTCCATCACCGGGCACTGCGGGCAATTTAGTCTGCAAGCCAATTAACCGGAGCGCCCGGTGAAAACCCACGCGGACACCAGAAGAACATGCAAACGCCACACAGAAAGGCACCTGAGCCGAGATTCAAACCCAGGACCTTCTTGCTGTGAGGCGACAGCACTACCCACTGAGCCACGGTGCCGCCCTAACACTTTAAATATGTATCTCTATCACCTGTGCAGTATGAGAACGAGAACTCTCCCAGACCAGATGCAATAATTGTAGACAGCATCAATGAAATAGCAGCAGCTGTTTCAATACAAATTTCAAACCTGTTTGCTACGTGTTTTCACACACGTGAAATATCTCAATCGTGGAGTAAGACATCAATCATCTTCTCAGCGTGGACATAACACGCACGTGCAGAATGACAAACCCATTAGCATCCCATCACATGAACATGAGCTTTTCACAAAACTCGCAGAGCTCCAGAGGAAGATAGTGTCATGAACGGTTTATTTGACCATTAACCATTCAGATAGCATCAATCGGATTCTATGAATAAATAAAAAATGTAAAATCAAAATTTCACTTTATATAGCCTGTGTGTTTGGTGGAAATATTTTTTCTCCAGTGGACCCTGGAATAGCTATACTAAAATTTCACAATAAAAGTAACAACATAAGTTAATATCAATATTTGCATTTTTAAAGCACCTTCATAAAACGAATCTTCCAGGAAGATACTCTGTCACCACGATTGATCGCAACAAAACTTCGACATTTTCTCAAGATTTCAAAATTATTTCTCATGAGAACAGAGGAGCAAAGGCTCGACACTGTTATTCCAAAAGAGTTGCTGTTGAGAGCAAATCTGAGAATAAATAATTATCTCTGTAACATTACTTCAGCGTTATTTTGAAGCGTGTAATTAATAATTTCCTTGTAATGAAAGCACCATAGTACTGTGCTTTTTTTATTTTATCTAAAAATACGTTCACAGAGCAGTTACCAAATAAATGTAATATGAAGCAAACACAAAAACACAGGTTCCGTACACAGCAATTACAAATGTTGTGCTTCGCAAGCAAGAACACTTACTCAGTCTCCATCCGCCACTGTTACACCGCTCTGCGTGTTCGCCGACGTATCGGGAGATCAGACAATCGTGGAGCAAAATTATCCACAAGCCTCCCACCCACAGCCTCACTCGGAATACCCATTCAGCGATCTGTATGCGAACTCCAAAGTAAAGCTGTGCTAATTGCACGGCGCTTTCAAATACGCATATAATCAGAAGCCCCGATAATCTCCTAAGCCCAGGGCCTGTTATGTTAAAGAGAGGTGCAATTTATCTCGGTGATTTACTACGCTCAAAGCGGGAATATTTCTCATCGCACACCAGCAGCAGGAGTTACCGATAAATCCTTCTCCTTTTTCCGGTGTCACGTGCCAAGACGCTGGCCACATATTCTTTAATAGGTTCCTGGCCTTTATTAAAGCTGTAAAAGCCATTAGGGGGAGCGCGCTATGAGGCACTCCGTCATGGTTGGCAAGGCCGACACAGCTTGTTAAACAGATGATTGAGCTCGGGATAATGTAATTACCACTCTTACTCAATTGCAAGTAGAGCCATTTACATTTTTATAATTACATAAGGCGATTTCTAATGGGTCTCCAAGTACTATTTGCCACAGTGGCTGGTGTGGCAATAATGATAATTTAACAACCTCTCCGACTAAAGTGAGGCTTCCAAATTTCAATTAAATAGAAATCTTAAAAACATGCTCATTTTGTTAGATATCAGCGTATTGATAACAAAGAAATTGAGTAGCAAATAAAGTGAGGGGGGGGGGCGCAGAGAGAATAAGTAGAAACGAATTGTTTGCACGATCCTAACTTTATGGAAAATACATTAATGAGCATTAGCGCTAGATTAAAACAGCAATTACAGTGACTTAATTTCATATAAAACAAATGTATTGGTTTTATTGCATCAATTTGCATATGAAACTGAACACATGCATGAAATATACTTACGCATACGATCAGAACATACACTGTTTTAAAGATTCAGAAGTCTAAATTAGCTATGCAATAATTCAGTGTAGCCATTCTGCCAGTCCGACAGATCATCATGCGTGGCCATAATGTATTGAGAGTAATTGTGGGGCCCACGAAGACGAGGGTGCTACGAAGGCGTTTTTACCATTAGACTCTCCCCTGTATAATAAACTACTTATTTATCCAAGAAGCCACACTGGGTCGTACGCCTATCCTTCAGAATGGTCGTGTATTAGACTTTGTTTTAATATATCTATGCGGCCAATTAATGAGATACTATAAACGTGGAAATATTCATAAGGACCTGGAGAAAATTCAGTTGCGCGAGGGAGTAACGCTGTATCCCCACAGAGATTTAAACAGATGGAGCTTAGTCAACATTTGCTCGACTGCATTTTCTTGGCGAGCTAGGGTATGGAGCCCTGATGCACACTAAAAGAAGGGTTTTCACATCATCTGTGCGATCCACCAACCCTTGCCTCCACGGTGCTGGACAGCAGGCATGCGCCATCACCATCGTCCAGTAACTTGTGCAGTCGCACGCATGTAGATTTTCATTGCTCAATGTGTGAGACTTGCTCTCCTTAGCTTTCCAGAAGGATTGCTTGACACGGACATCCTGAAATAAAAGCCATAAAGAGCAATTATCAACTTGTGCATTTGTTCATAATAATCTTCATCGGTTGCTTGTCAATTCCTCAGGATGTCAAAATTCGATGTCGTCGTACCACAAGATGGCAGCATAAAACAGGTTGCTTGCCCAGACAACTTGTGGCAACAGCATTCATGACAATAGTTACCTGTTTATGATGCCATCATCCAACTATGGCCCCATTAAAAAGACATTTAAAAATGGTGCTACGGAAAAAGAATATCTCGTAATGTGCCATTTGTATTCATGCACAAATTGAATTGCAAATTGTATCGGAGAGAACAAAAAAACCCACTAGTTCTTCTCTGTCTAAATGAGCCTCTCCAAAAATAATAGCAGTCTATTCCCGAGTCATAATAGTAGTCACTCGCCTTCCCATACATGTCTGTAGGCTAAATTTTTTAAAGCTAAGCGATGTACATACCGAACATCATTTTCTTCCCATAAACAGTGGTGCTTCTTGATTCATGATTGACAGGGAAGGTTTCACGTTCGCTCTTAATGCGTGCTATCCCGTACAGCGAACAAAATGTGTTTGAGACGTGGTGTTACAGGAGATTGGAATGGGCAAGGTGGCGCGCTGAGCAGAAGAACAGCGATGTACTGCGAGAGAACGGATACAAGCAGGAAATACTCATCTCATCTCATTATCTGAAACCGCTTAATCCTATATAGGGTCACGGTGAGCCGGAGCCTATCCCGGAAACACAGGGCGTAAGACAGGAATACACCCGACGACGGGACGCCAGTCCATCGCCGGACAATTTTAGTCTGCGAGCCAATCAACCTATCCAGGAGCATGCTTTTGGACTGTGGGAGGAAACCGGAGTACCCGGCGAAAACCCACGCGGACACGGGGAGAGCATGCAAACTCCACACAGAAAGGCACCCGAGCCGAGAGATTCGAACCCGGGACCTTCTTGCTGTGAGGCGTCAGCGCTAACCACTGGGCCACCGCGCCGCCCCAGCAGGAAATACTGATAACTACAATGAGATGGAAGGTGGCTTCTGCCTATTGTGGCGGAGGTCGTGGAGATTTCCAGCGAACCTTTGAGCTATGTCGCCTGGATTCTGGCCCTCTTTGTAGGGTCTGCGTGGTGATTCCAGGCAAATTGCGATCCGAAGACCCCCCAAATAAAGGGGGGTCACGTCAGGAAAGGCATCCTGACGTATATTTCAGCTCCAATGCCCCCACTGTTGTAGGACAACTGGCCAACCCAGTTCAATGTAGATTCTGGCCGTCTAAACGGGCAACAATAAATACAACATGTCTAAAGTGGGTCAAGCTGGAAACATGTCTAACTCGATTCTGCGAAGAGGTTAATGGGGCACTGAGAGGTTGGAGGGGAGTCTGATTTATAGACGCTGAAAATGGAGAAAGGTGAAAAATATCTGTGATGATTATCGACCCTCCGTTATGAGGTTGGCACTGGATAGATACATGTAGGCAGAACAAGTTTGCCCTTAATAATATACCAACATATTCGTGAAACAATTTCTTGTCAACTGGCTTTAAAGAGTGTTTCCATGGACCAGTAGTGGGTTTTGGTTCAGACAACATCTTTTAATACGTTAAACATTGTATTGCACGTACTGTATCTGTGTTTCACGATCATCGTCATGAGTGTTATCCACTGTTGGATGACGGCCTTCCCAAGTTGCCGCCTCCCCCCCCCTCCAATTCCTCAGTTGCGCGGGACCACAATCCACCTTCCCCCTGCACGGGCGACGATCTCATTGCTCCTTCCTTGGCTGTTCGTGCCGCCCTCTCGATGCCTTCCCGCCCCTGACTGCCATTCCGTTCTACGAGGTCCGTCCATCGACCGTCATACGTCGAGGCGACGCATCCTGTGCTAACTCACTTTTCGTTTGTCGACACACGGGTTGCCCGTTGCGTGCGTTCCACGGTCCTCCGTGCCAACTCTCTCTCTCTCTCTCTCTCCTCGCGGTGTGAGTGCGAGCGTTCATCCACCTCTGCACACAGCTCGCGCATCGCGCAGCCTCTGCTCCATTCCCTCGGTCACTGTCCGTGTCTTTGGAGCGGCACGGAGGCGCGGTGGCCTCCGTGGAGTTCGCGCATTTGTCTTCACCGTATCTGCGTTGGAGGGGCGGCGCGGTGGCCCAGTGGTCAGCGCTGTCGCCTCACAGCAAGAAGGTCCCGGGTTCGAATCTCTCGGCTCGGGTGCCTTTCGGTGTGGAGTTTGCATGTTCTCTCCCCGTGTCCGCGTGGGTTTTCGCCGGGCACTCCGGTTTCCACCCACAGTACAAAAAGCATGCTGCTGCATAGGTTAATTGGCTCGCAGGCTAAATTGCCCCGCAGTGCCCGGCGATGGACTGGCGTCCCATCGCGGGTGTATTCCTGCCTTGCGCCCTGTGTCTGCCGGGATAGGCTCCGGCTCACCGTGACCCTGTATAGGACTCAGCGGTTTCAGATTCAGACGGAGTATCTGCGTTGGTTGTCGCTGGGTTCTCCAGTTTCCTCTCACGCTCAAAGACACTCTGCCTAGGTTAATTTCCTCGACTAATATGCCCCTGGTAACCTGAGATGTTGTAACTTGCTTACCCTTCTCTCTTGGGGTAACTGTAAAAAAACTTAGATAAACGGTTCCTCTGAGCTTAAATATAAAATGACTGATTTTAGTTCATGATTTTGTTTTGATATATATGTTTAAAATCATAAGCCTGATTTGAGTCATCTTAAACCCCTACGGTTTATATCCTCGGTTCATATAATAACTTTGTCATCAATGAATATTCATTAATTCATTATCAATACCCGCTTAATCCCGTACAGGGTCGCGTGGGGGGCAGAGTCTATCCCGGCCGACAGAGGGCGGAGGGCGGGGGAATATACTGGATGTGACGCCAGGCACACGTTTTGGGGCAATTTTACCGAGCAGGCCAATTTTCCTAGGCAGCAGTAAATATGAATTGCTTGAAATGTTTTCTGATGCATATTTATATTTTAATTCTCCGAATCAAATGTTTAGCGAGCATCTTCTAACTTTGCTATGCATCACCTTGCTGGGAAATCATTCCTCGCATTTACGTCACTGCTTTTACCAGTTTCTTTCATACTTCTCTTTATATTTCCATTAAATACATATTTTTTTCTCATTCAGCTTTAAGAGGGGAGGCAGAGCCCTCGAACAATGTTTCAAGAGAAACGGTTTGTTGTGCACGGTAATCAAAGGAGCGAACGTGAATAGCGGCACGTTCCAATTTTCATTAAAAATAATAATCTAACAATGCCGCTGGAAAACGTGTCAAACTTTGCCAGAAGTCGTCAGCGTGTCATCGAGAAGCATTTCGAGGCTGCGAGCTGTGTGAACAATGCACTTTGATGCGTGCCCTCATTCATTTTCTCCAGCAAATAATGACATTTTGATTATTTTTTATTTCCTTCGCTATGGGTGGCGATGGAGAATGCATTTCTCTTCATGGAGCTGTAAAGGACCCATTTTGTGTGTGTGTGTGTCGGGAGCACCATTACAAAAAAAAAGTGACTTCAAAGACTCTATGGGTTAAAAAAAAAATCAATTCACTGCCTGTCGTATCTGGTATCTAGAAAAGCATAATATAATCTCCTTATATTAATGCAGTCTTTGTGGTGGGAGAATGTGAGTTATATTCAGTTAAAAGAAGTTAGACTCGTGAAAGATAACACTAAAAGATACATCATGAGACTTACTAGGAGACAGGGCTTTCTGTATTGTCCCGGATCTGTTACAGGTGATGAAAGGAAATCATTATGGAGCCCATTGTGATTTCAATATTTTCTTCAAGAATGCAGTTGCTGCTATGAGCTATTTTACTTGTAGGAATAACAATTGTACTCATAATTTGAATCAATAATGAAGGTGAAGGAAATTGTGTTAGTAACTGTAGTGATAATGAAGACGTATTTTAAAATGGGAAACGCAAACTAAAGGTTTAAAAGTTTAAATCGGTTGGTCAATTAATATTAATTCATAAGCGCCTTGTATTGAATATTGTTTGTAATCATCGAGGTTTGTGTGTGTGGGTGCAATGAGTTAATGCATCCCACTCACACATTTTCCACAATGTTACAGGATTTTAAAAAAGTATAGATTCCTGCATTGAATTTGGTCCTTTAACTGCGATAACTTATTGAATCACCTAAGTGTGTGGAATTAATTACACCCGTACTTTAAATCAGATTGATAATAAACGGTTCATTATATTAGATGTATTTATCGTCGCGTCAAATGAAGGGATACATCAAAGATCTTAAGATAAAAAAATATATATTTTGGTTTGTTTGTGGGCGGCACGGTGGCCCAGTGGTTAGCGCTGTCGCCTCACAGCAAGAAGGTCCCGGGTTCGAATCTCTCGGCTCGGGGTTTGTACCTAAGCTGTTCACGGCTCGATGCATGACGATTGCTTTCGAAAACGGTTCTTTTCGGATAGCCGTGGCGAGCGTTCCTCCCCTCTCTCCTGAGTTTTGAGACTTCAGAACGCCTGAGGATGCCTTCAACGCAGGAGGCGAAGCGTTCGGATATCCCGAATGACTCGGCTTTGTGAAGCAATGTTCCTATATGTAATTATACAAGAAAACAATGACCCCCTCTATAGGGTCAAGTGCCGTTAACGAACTTCTATGATGTTCGATACGGCACTCAAGGTGGTGGGTGACCAGCACGACTCCCTAGTTACAATGTTTGCACACCACACAAGGTACTCATTTGAGGCTGAGTCGACCTAGGGGAGGCCCAGGATTCGTTCAGAAAATCGTCATTGGTGTTTGCCGTGAGCGGGAACGTAACTTTATTTGCTAAGTTCGTAGGCCTGCGCGCTCACAATCGAGCCACCGCACCGCACATATAACTATACATGTACACACGCAGACGAGATCACGGTGTTTGAACATGCTGTAGTCTACAGAGTACGATTTTAAAGCCAAGCCTGTGTGTTTTTGTTGTTGTTGTTGTTGTTGTTGCAAACGTGGCACGTTGTGAACGGTGTCTTTTTCGGTGTTTTGAGATCTTAACTTGTATTGTTACCATAAAGGGTAAAACCGTGTTCTTTTTTTTACATCACCTGCACAGCATTTCATAACGAACGCAGAGTGGGGAAGATACCCGTGCTTTCGGAAGACGTAATTTTGACGTATTTTGTCATTAGGAAAAAAAGGAACTTAGTTGTAGGACACATGCAGAGTTAAGTAAATGAGCCGGTATTTTTTCAAGTATATCCTTTCGAATTATACCAGCACCCTGCAGCTTAATGGTGATTCACTTTAATTACGGACCAATTCTAAAATGATTCCACATTCGTCGCCATTTATTACATTTCAATTTCCGTGTCCCTTTCACTGACACCAGGCATGCTCATGCGGGAGCGGACTTAATTAACCGCGATGTAAATGGAACAAAAAAATCAACGTGGTTTTGGAATCCAGTGGAGCTGAAGAGGATTTTTTTTTGAAAGCTCACCGATTCAATCTACGCTCATGCGTCGACAGCCATGGGTGGCGCGGCGAGCAGCGCTGCCGCCTCACAGCAAGAAATTCCCAGGTTCGATTCCCAGCTCGGGCGCCTTGCTAAGTGTGTTCTCCTCGTGACCATGCGGGTTTTCGTCAGGTATTTCAGTTAAGGTGCCCCCAATTTTCCCAAAGGATATAGTAACGTGCTTTCCCTCCTCGCTGGATAACGGTTTAAAAGAGCTAAATAGCTCAAAGGTCCCTTCCAGTTTCAGCAAAAACTGATTGCCAGACACTCACTTAGCCTGCAGGTTCAGCAATGTATGGAAATATTAAAATTACATGCAGCATCATCACGATCATCAGCAGTCCTAATCAATCTACTGCTTGGATGAAGACCTCAGCAAAGTTGCCTCTATCTTTGACTGCTTTGTGGCCCAGCACACGCACGCGAGATGATTTCATGGTTCCATCCCTTGGCCGCCACTCCTTGACAGCTCTTGACCATCGGGCAAAATTTGATCGATAGCATTGTAATTTACATGGACGCAATGGCCTCAAGGGCGGCACGGTGGCCCAGTGGTTAGCGCTGACGCCTCACAGCAAGAAGGTCCCGGGTTCGAATCTCTCGGCTCGGGTGCCTTTCTGTGTGGAGTTTGCATGCTCTCCCCGCGTCCGCGTGGGTTTTCGCCGGGTACTCCGGTTTCCTCCCACAGTCCAAAAGCATGCTCCTGGATAGGTTGATTGGCTGGCAGACTAAAATTGTCCCGCAATGCCCGGCGATGGACTGGCGTCCCGTCGTCGGGTGTATTCCTGCCTTGCGCCCTGTGTCTGCCGGGATAGGCTCCGGCTCACCGTGACCCTATATAGGATTAAGCGGTTTCAGATAATGAGATGAGATGAGGCAATGGCCTCAGTCGCAACATCTGCACTCCATATAAAGTCCTGTCCGGAGCAGTTGAATTTTCTCCTCGGGATGCCTTTCTGTGTCACGTATTTGCGTTCTCCTCCTTTTCTGCGTGGGTTTCCTCTGGGATCTACAGTTTCCTCCCACGGATTAAAAAAAAAACCCACACAATTGATTCATTGGCCGATAGCGGCACAGTGTATAGGACCCATCTCATCTCATCTCATTGTCTGAAACCGCTTAGTCCTATACAGGGTCACGGTGAAGCCGGAGCCTATCCCGGGAGACACAGGGCGCAAGGCAAGGATATACCTACGATGGGACGCCAGTCCATCGCCGGGCACTGCGGGGCAATTTAGCCTGCGAGCCAATTAACCTATGCAGCAGCATGCTTTTTGGACTGTGGGAGGAAACCGGAGTGCCCGGCGAAAACCCACGCGGACACGGGGAGAGCATGCAAACTCCACACAGAAAGGCACCCGAGCCGAGAGATTCGAACCGGAGACCTTCTTGCTGTGGAGGCGTCAGCGCTACCCACTGGGCCACCGCGCCGCCCGTTGTTATCATTAATCGGCTTAGTTTGCATGTGTGGCGCCAACGTGCACTCGGCTCAGCGGATTAATGTGTGCGGGCTGCTTAAACATGCAACAAGTCCAACATTTTGCCTTCGTCCCTGCAGATGTCAAACACACATCAAACGCAGTTTTTTTTCTTTCTCTCTCTCTCCGACGTTGTACTCGATTGTCTCAAGCAGCGATTCAAAGGGATTCCCTCTTGTTAGTAAATCAGAAGTGAAACATTTCAGACGGGAAGTCAATTACGCAGAAGTGATGCCGATATTGAGAAAAAAGCAGTCAATATCATGCACATCAATAGCTGAGGTCACCAAAATCCTGCAGGGTGACATTTGTCAAGCAACGAAAAAAGCAACAAAATAAATAAATAATCCGCCTGTTAATGGCGTTAGCGGGAATCGCGATCCACACGCGATTCTGTGCCATTGTTTCCGTTGAAATCCGCTAATAAACGGACGTGATTCCGAGAGCCACAAGTTTGGAATTGCACTGAGAGAAGAAAGAAGAAACGCGTGGATCGGAGATCATGCACAGGTTAAAAACGTACAGTTTTTGTTTAACTGTTAAAAAAATCAGCGAGCTTGAGGCAGGACATGTTGCCGAGGGAATGATTTCTGATGGTCGAGGATTGTTATGGAATGGCATTCAAGCAATGCATTGCATCCGAGAGTACATTCACCATGAAACCAGCACGTGTGGTCGTGATGGGTGAATCTCTACATTGCACGATTGCGAGACATGGCAATGACTTGTGGTGGCTTTCATCCAGCGGTGGATTTGCCACAGCTGACGATGAAGAAGGAGGAACAATTTCAACACGCCTTCAAGTGGAGCTGTTGCCAAAAATGCAATGAACTGGTAAAATGCCTTTCATTCAGCAGCCTTTGCTGCTGTTATTTTTTCTCGGATGTTGATTGGTTTGGTGGAATGATGGAGATAATTGGGTAATTAATATGATGCTGATTTTCATTATAAATATAGATTTTTTTTTTGTTCAACCTGACAGTGTGAAACTGCTTACCATGAAGGCTTTTGGGCTAATTACTTCGAAAATGTCAATATATTCTTATTTTTTTTAAAGATCAAATAGCATTCCACCAAGTTGTCGTGCATTTAAAAAAACAATTCCGTTATGAAGACTGGCACTGAACAAAAAAAATACGAATTCGTGAAAATAAAAGCATCCGAAATGAAGGTGGTTGTGTTGGCAATTGCTATGCCAACAGATTCTGTTCCTAAAACTTCACAAATGTGCATTTACCGTGGGACGAGCGATACCCAGTGGTCTCTGGACGCGTCTCGTGGGATTGTAGGAGATGCATTTGATCGGAATCGGCTGCTTTTAAAACGGTAACAAACATCACGCGCGTCGTCGGTGTTTCCGAATGGACGAGCGCAGAAAGCGGTCCTTTTAAGTTTGAATACAAAAAAAGTAACAGAACCCCGTGTTGGAAATGATGTTGGCCTTGAGGCTAATTTAAAGGCATGGCAGTAAGTGAAAAACTCGGGCTGTTTTTAAAAGTTCCATTTGTCTTGCTGCTCAGCGAGGTGTTTACCAGTTTTGTTCCCGTGCGCGTGGACAGTAATTACCCATAGAGCATGAAGCCTCTATTGATTCCGCAAAGTCCTTATCAATCATCATAGGCCGAGTCCATTCCCCAGCGCGACATTATGAGGTATCATGGGCCTATTTCGAGAAATTATTATCACACTCTAGAAGGGAAATACATCACGGTGATTGAATTTACACTTTGCTGCATTCAACATATACGCACCCTGAATAATAGTTGTCTCAGGCAATATATTCTTTTAAGTGTAATTTATGAGCGCTCCTACACCAGTATGTGGGCTTCATCCCAAATCATAAAAGCTTAAGTACAGCGAATTTGGACGCCGTAAATCCCCCAGTTACAGGGGGCTAATATCAGGCTTGATTTGGTACGAGGTACTGCAGTACGGAAGCACTGGGACTATTTCATCTGCACGTTCCAAACTTGTGGCTGTGCTGCAGCAAAACATCACCGGCGCCCACAACTCAGCGGCAAATGAATGGCTGCTCTTGTGTCGCTGATTTGGGAATGAGCGGTATGAAAATGGAACTATCCCTTCCAGGTCTCAATCGAGAGAAGGTGTTGGTGAAAGATGAATGCGGTCTATGGCCCTGCATGGGTAATGCGCATTCTGCATCGCCACCTTATTTCCGCTGGGATTTTAGGGAACAGGGATGGAAAGAGGAAAATGGATACCAAAAAAAATCCTCAAGGCTGTAAATGCTACATCCAATAAACAGTAATGCTCTGATTTGTGCGAAGAACCTGTGTGGCGAATATAGACATTTAACATGAGAAATCTGAAGTCCTATCGCATCTGTGTGTAATTCTATACCTTGAAGACAACTGCATGTTGAAAATATCACCCCCGGTACTATATTTGATTTCAGGGATAAGCGCACGGTGTATGCGATGTTGTGTACTATTTAGTACACGAGGAATTTGAAGTGGTACGCGAACTCCGGTCTCGCGAAAACGTCCGTGAAGTGATATGAACTAAAAATACAATCCAGCGTTATTTAATTAAGCCAGTTGCGATGCCGTATTTATATAATGTTGCATCGACCAATTTTCTTCCTTTTATTGGCTTTTAGCAACACATGCTCCTGTGAAATATCACCAAAAGCCGGCGATACCACGAGAGAAGCATTGTATTTGCGCGAGCAAAGAATATAATCAGGAAACCAAAAGTAAAAGGCAAATGATCTCTGCCTCGTTCTTAATAACACCTCGTGATGTATGGTCCCCTTCATCTTTACTGATATATTATAGCCATTTCATATTGTCTCCCATGTCGCCCTAAGGAGAGTCATACATCTTAAAACGGTTATTTATTACAAAAATGCAGTGCCATGAAAACTGTTAGTGTGATGATATTTACCCCGAGGCCAGCCCAGGCACATAAATAACAGCACTATTTCTACGCGCTGAAAACCAGACATAATTTCAAATAAAATGAAACATTCTTTTATGGAAATTCAGACGCAGCTGCGCAAGGAAGGAAAGTATCGTTAGCGAGCTGTTTTTATTTCATTTCATTTCGGGGGCGGGGGACTGGAGGGAGAACGTCCACAAAGAAGTTTGGAGGATATGACACTTTTGCAAAGATCTCGGGGTACTTTGCTTCCCTTTATTGTTTCAACACCTGATGCCTGAGAGGTTCAGGGTTAGTTTTCCCAAGACACATTCCGCACACGCAGACAAATGACCTGACAATCATCGTGTGCGTGACCCTAAACATAAACCGAGTCTTTCATTTGTTTAGCTGTGGACTGTTCGTTCAACGGTTACGACATACTTTTCTTAATCTACCGCTGGATGAGGGCCTGCGCACGCCTGTGAAGGTCATGGGAGTTATTTGATCATACTTCACCTTGCTGCTTTGTGCAGGTTCGTGAAGGCATGGTTGGCATAGAAGTCATATATATATATATGTGGGAGCATAGAGGTACAGTATAAGAATGTGTTTTGCTGTACTGCCTGCCTTCTGCTGCCTAACACGTGGCTTCCACTAATCCAATAGCCACTGATTCAAGTCTGTCATTTGGTCACCTAACTAACTTCTATCCAGGCTCAACCTGCTTAGTTTCCTATATCTAATGAGATCAGGAATATTCCAGATAATTTGGTCTAAGACTCAACCTATCTATATTAGGAAACCAAAGTGTAATGGCAAATAATAACTAAAGATGTTCTCTGTATTGGTCTTTTACACAAAAGCCTGAAGAAGGCCAATCGACCAAAACATAGAGGCAATTATTTACTGTCAGTGAAAGTTAACAACAATTGTAATTTTTGTTAGTATTAACGTGTAGTTGTTTTTAGTGTTTGCAGTTGGATGCACATAAATGAACACAACAGTTATGATATCTGTGTATTCACTTTAATGGATGTGCGAGTAACATCTGCCACAGCCGCGTCAAAAATAATGCGTGTTGTTCATCGTGACAGCCTTTCAAATAGCCACGTTAGCCATAGTGGGTGCTAAGCTTGCTGTTCGAACGGCCTCTACAAGGGAACGACATTGTTCTTTAGTTTGTCACTTCATGACAGTATCCATTTGAAACCGCCCCGTATCATACCAATGCATCGTATGCTTTCGAAGCATCCAACAGAGAAATCAACTCCCATCCTGTGTATCTCCGTTTTAAAGCATTCAAAAATGAATTAACCGCAACGTAATGAGGTACACATTTACTCTAATAATAACTGCACTTCTAAAGCGCTTTTCACTCGAGGGTCACACAGCGCTGCACAGAGCTGTGGAAAGAGAGGCATGTCAGCAATAACAACAACATCAGAGTAGGTCAATTTAAAGTAAAATAATGGCTGAAAATCAGAGAAGGACATAAGACAAGAGATAAAAGTAATTGTTAAGCAAATGAAGGAAGGAATAAGTGTTCTTGAGCATTGACGTACACCTGCATTATAGAAATAGCCATAATATATTCCTTATTGGATAAAGGCTTCCCTAAGTATTCGCCATCCTTGTACTGTTGTTTGAGGCCCCCATTCTTGACCGGTGGGTCGTGAACCATCGGTGGGCCGGGAGTGCCACCTACTGGTCCGTGCAGACCATGCACATGGGCCTTGAGATGCACAAGGTTAAGAATCCCGACTGTAATCTGGCGCCCCATCCACTCGCCGACCACGAGCTGATTTATTTGTTCGTATCTCCAAGATGGGCGGCACGGTGGCCCAGTGGTTAGCGCTGTCGCCTCACAGCAAGAAGGTCCCGGGTTCGAATCTCGGCTCGAGTGCCTTTCTGTGTGGAGTTTGCATGCTCTCCCCGTGTCCGCGTGGGTTTTCGCCGGGCACTCCGGTTTCCTCCCACAGTCCAAAAAGCATGCTGCTGCATAGGTTAATTGGCTCGCAGGCTAAATCGCCCCGCAGTGCCCGGCGATGGACTGGCGTCCCATCGTCGGTATATCCTTGCCTTGTGCCCTGTGTCTGCCGGGATAGGCTCCGGCTTCACCGTGACCCTGTATAGGACTAAGCGGTTTCAGACAATGAGATGAGAAGAGATTACATGAAAGCATCTCGTAAGCGTTTACGTGACGTCTGCCTTAAATGGTCGGACACTAATATATCGCGCTGTAAGAGTTCCGAAAAGTTGATTGTATATGTCTCACAACATGACACAAATAGCGGTTATAATACAATCAGGATACAACTGTGAACAAGAGAGATAATAATTAAGAACTAAAATAAGCTGGCCTGCCGAGTAAATTGCTCTCAAAAAAGGGCCTGTGATGCACTCGCATCAAGTCCTGGGTATAACCTGTCTTGCACCCCCGGTCTGCAGGGATGAGCTCTGACACCCCGTAACTCTATACAGAATTAATCAGGGATTGATAATCTCATCTCATTGTCAGAAACCGCTAAGTGCTGTACAGGGTCGCCGTGAGCCGGAGCCTATCCCGGCAGACACAGGGTGCAAGGCAGGGATATACTGACGATGGGACGCCTGTCCATCACCGGGCACTGTGGGCAATTTAGTCTGCATGCCAATTAACATATGCAGCAGCATGTTTTTATACTGTGGGAGAAAACCGGAGTGCCCGGCGAAAACCCACGTGGAGTCGGGGAGAGAACATGCAAACTCCACACAGAAAGGCACACGAGCCGAGATTCAAACCCGGGACCTTCTTGCTATGAGGCGTCAGCGCTAACCACTGGGCCACTGTGCTGATCAAATAAGCTGTATGTCATATAAAGAAACCAGGACCAGGCAGACCAGGGACAACATTGTAAATTGTAAATACTATATCAACCAATAATGGATCATATTTGAGGGGCTTAACCTGGAGACACGAAGCGATGGAATACAGATAGTAGGTGGATTGCAGGCTTGTGAGAAATGGAAGTGTTAATCATCCAGCAGTGGACTGACCCTGGCCGATTATGATAATGATGTAATACCGTACTGAATTGGTAAATACCCTTTTGTCCGCATTCATGAAATCATTTTGCAAGTTAAAGGCATAAAGTTTCCTAAAATCAGGTTTCCGGAACATTGGCAAAAATTTCTTTAGTTGATATTGTAGGTTAACATACCAAATCCTTTAGTTGAGATTAGCATAATCCTCAATCAATTGAATGGGTCACATTTGCATACGGTATTTACTGCTACTCCATTAACCCGAGGGTCTTAACTACATTTTAATGCAAAACATCTTTAATCAAAGCTCTGCTATAATTAACTTCATTGGAAAAAGTCGTGGGGGGAAAATCATTACTTACAGTAATTCGCTTTTGATTTTTTTTGGAATGTTATCCACTTCTATTTCAATTCTAAAATTTCACTGATTAAAACCTATTAGCAAGAATTACTGCATTTAATTCACACTTTTAATTATGGAGAGAACTCATGTACGATCTAATTTGTTAAGTCAATTACTGCATGCAAAAGGTCCCCATCAAATTAACAAGCCACTTCTGTTAAATTTTTAAAAGCTGCCTGTTTACACCGGGAACACAATATATAAATCACGAATTTAAAAAATGGCTTTTAAATTCGAACAGGCATCCTCATAAATGCGTCTGACTGGCGTCACGTTTTTTCTTTCGCATACACAATTTGGTACTAAATTTGGAGAAGTGACGTACAAAATTAAACTTTGTTTACGCATTATCATGCACGCCAGAGAGAGTGTTTTGTGCATTCTGCCAGCGATCACTAAACCGAGAATTTGTGCCCTCTTTTGTTAAACTGACAAAAAAATAACGTGGCATTTGGAAATGACTTCAAAGTGAATTTAATTAGCGGGAATGACTTTAGTTCCATCAGTTCACGCACCAACAAAACGGCTGGTATCACAGCTCTATCTGCACCAAGCGGTGCAATTTTGAAAAATGAAGTGAGCGAACAAATACGAAACAAAACCAAACGAACGCATTGAGACACAGCTAAAGTATTTGTGGCAGCAGCCAAGAGAAGGATGTTGTTGCACGGCGTGAATATTTTTGCATGCGCGTGTAAGGAAGTTGTAAAAAATTCAGGAGGCATGCCATGGCAGTATTTATAAGGCCGTCCTGATTAATTAATAGACCCCCCTTTTATTAATGCCCTACTCATTCCCACCCTCCTCCCCCCCCCCATAAAAAAAAGCATTTCATTATAGGCCAAAGCCTAGGGTAATGGCTAAGACAGTGAGTACGCAGGTGTATATGCTTTTAATTGCTTGAAACAAGTAAATCAATCACACGGGCAGCTGCAATTTTTGGCACCATATGGTAACTTCGCAACCGGCAAATACGGGCAGTCGTGCTCCACAATAGAATGGGGGCGCAAACCATTTGTTATCTTTAAAGAGCCAATGCATTTTAATATAATGGGTCAGTTCTTACTGACCTGCCATTATTCACTCATAATCCTCATTGGGTAAGGCCTCTTGCATGCATGGAGGAGCAGACACGCTATTTGAAAGACAAATGCGTAAAGGTTAAGGCCTGTAAACCATTTTCTCTCAAATCTGATCATAAAACAACTTCAATTTTGATGGTTTTTGTAATGATATTTGTATACAGTTTTTTTTCCCCCTTTTCTTCTGTTCATTGTTACACATGGATAGGCTGCAAAAGTGAAATGAATACACGGTGCTGGGGCCGTGAATGAAATAGAGCTTTGAAATTGCCGAGGTTAATATCACAATGTAAACTGTACACGAGCAGCTTTAAAGAAAGCAATAATACCCAAATGCTTAAGTCAGAGTAGTAGATTCTCAACACCGCGTATGTCTATAAATATACACTGAATACTGTAAAGGAAATATAAACACAATACCATTTGGAATCATTAGGCGTTTAATTGTGAAAGCATTTCAAGATGCGGTACAATAATTAGATACATGCCTAACACAGTGTTCCGCTGTAATGTTCCGTATAAAAAGAAAATTACTGTGCAATTTATAACGCAATGATTATTTAGTAATCAGCGAATAGTTTTTGTACCATTTATGGTAACAAGCTACTGCCTAAACACTGTACTCATGTTCTTTCAGCTGCAGCTATTAGCGTCCCATCTTATAAATATAATATATACCAATACTTACGATTTATTAAGGGTTTTACTGGCCTACGCATTGTTATTACTCTGAACAATGAGAGCATAAACACATTTGAATTGCACGTTCATATATTGTTAGAGTAATCCATGTGAATTTACTGCGAGACAAATTGACTGCGTTGCTTTAGGACTCTTTTCGGAAAGGAGTTCACTTCAAGTAGCAATTAGCAAAGTTGATTGTAACTTGGTCTTAGCCTGAGGTGGCCTAAGGACTCATGAAGAACGATGTTTAGCTTGGGTGGAACCCAAGGCGTGGTAGCTAAGGGGAAGATTGGCACGCGCTAAGGCACTTGCAATTCTCCTTTCCTGAATAAATAAATACACATTACTGAGGCATAAATCTTTAAGCCCCGTGCTACTTGTGTACACAGATCGCTGGGGGTTTCCTTCTTATTCCTGTGCGCGCGCTGTAGCCACTCTGGGCCCACGTGCAGTTAGATAGAGACGCGCGACTACAGCCAGACAGAATAAGTCATTGGATATGATTCATGGTTGTAAGAATAATGCCAATTACGGTCCTCATGAATCCATTGTTGGCAAAAGGGCACCCAACACTTTGTCAGTTATTGGAGGCTGTTGTTTATTTTTTTTCGGACCATACCTCACCACGCTGTGAGTAGTGCACGCCGGTGAAGGAGGAGGGGGCCCGACCGGTTCAGATATCACCGCTGATGGTCGGCTAGGGATGGATGTCGAGCTCAAGTTCATCACGCAGTCTGGGCCACCACTCCACCCTTACACGGTCGCAGATACCGTCTAAAGTCCGCTGATTCGGTGACTGGTGGGTGTTGGTGTCAGCTGGTAACAGTTTGTTGTAACACCGGCAATTATTGTCATCAGACGAATAGGAATAGAGAGTTGTGGTCTATCCAGAGGGAGAAAATAAACATTCTGGAAATGCACATCTTCAAGCCCTCAACTATCCATCGCTTGTAAGTTCTAGTGACTCCGAGCAAAAGAACACGTGTGATTCACTTTCGACACATTTCATTCCTGTGCCTTGCTGAGAGTTCTAGACGTGTCCGATTGTTTGACGTGACTGCAAATTCCATTGGGCAGTGATCAGCGGTGGGATAATGGAATGTGATTTGCAGTCGGGTCACTGGAGGGATTTCTTTTCTCCACACAATGCTGAAACCCCTTCCAATCGATGGATGTGGGACCCTTATATCAGTGTGCTGGAAAGTGCAAAATGATATACAGCACAGGTCCTGTCTTATCAGCAAAACTGGCGACTGCTGGTGCCACAATGGCTGAGAGTGAGTGGCCTTTAATTTTCTAGCCGTAAAGGACCAAGCCATACTGACCAACGTGGTGAGAGTATGGTCAAACAAGCCTCATGATTGACGCAGTGTGGGGTGGCCTTCATCCAGCAGTGGATTTATGGAGGGTTGTGCGTATAGCCGCGTCGAGCGTTCCTCCGCTCTCCTTCGCGACGTTGCCTGTTGATGCCTTCGTGTGTGCAGATAAAATGTCACGAATGAGAAAGGAGGAACGGAGTACACGGGCTCTCTGGAGAGCGCTGCTTTTGAAAGCGATGCTCATTCATCAGCCCGTAAATATATAAACCAGGGCAAAGGGTTGTATGTTATTATTAAAAGATCAAGTCAACTGTAACTAATCGTCGCACGTGTGGAGACTTTTGTGAAAGGCATTGCCCAGCAAAACGAAGAGGCAGTGTGACGTCACCGAATGACGGCACCACGATTCGAGGGATTTTAAAGTTTTGAATGCGAGGCCAGGATTGGCTGGGGGAATTCAAAATTGGAAAAACCATAAAGAGCGAGACAGTTGTGAAAAAGGTAAGGTTGAATGGCGGATTATATAAGCGGGAGCAGACGTCGGACTGGGGTTGTTGTGTAAAGACGTTGAGTCAAGAGCCACCCTGCTGGAGCGTGTTTTATATTCTGTCGATAGACTTCAACCAAACACTGAGTTCTTTATTTTACCCCTTTATTAATACATAATTATACGAATATCCATCCTCGTCTCTGGGTCTCTTCACATACAACGTGTATATTATTATTTTTTCCTCTATTGTGTCTCGTCACTAACACAAATGCAATCAAATTTTGAAAGCGTTGGGAAACTATATACAGTACAATGTCGCATATCTGACCATCACATATCTGACCAACGGCAGTGAGTGGTTTAAGGTGGAACTGTAGCGGCTGCTATTGTCCTCACCCTCACACCCATCCACGGTCACATATCCCCAGTACTGGTGTCTCTCCACTGGCTGCCGGTGAAATATATGATTGCATTCAAGATCCTCCTTGTCACCTACAAAGCTCTCACTGGCGCTACGCCTACATACATCTGTGACCTACTTCAGACACCCTCCTCAACACAACAACTTCGATCCTCCAATACGGGCTTGCTGCATGTGCCCAGGTCGCACCTCCATTCGATAGGTGACAGAGCCTTCTAGCACGCTGCTCTCAGACTCTCGAATGTCCTTCCATTGGAAATTCAGTCAGCTGAGTCCCGGGACATCTTCACATCCAGTCTCAAGACTCACTTGTTCCGTAAGACTTTGAAGTCCTCTCGCTTGGACTTTGATTCTGCTCATTTGTTGTGCTTGGATGATGGCTCGCTGTTGACCTGCGCCTGCTCGTGAACATTTATTTCCTCCTTCATTTGTTTAACAATTATTTGCATCTCTTATTTTATGTCCGTCTCTGATTTATAGCCATTATGTAACTTTTAATTGATCTATTCTGATGATGTTCTTGCCATTCTCTCCACAGCTCTGCAGCGCTGTGACCCTCGAGTGAAAAGCGGTCTGGAAGTGCAATAATTATTATTATCAGTGTCATGAGCAGACTGCTTTTAGGCAACATCTGACTAACACTGAAAGGCATGTCTGGTGTGGGCCAATCCGTTTGAAGTTTGAAGGACTTATCAGCTTTGATATTGTCAAAGCTTTTTGTTTGCATATTTTACCACCTATATAATTGCCAGAAGTGGTAAAATTAAAACATTTTCACTTTATTTTACATATTATATAGATGGTCACATGTCTGCTTATATCCCAGTTCTTGGTGAATTGGATAGGAAATGTATATTGGACTCTGCACGCACTCAAGTTCACCTAAAGTCTGGAAAAGTTATTTAGAGGTGCATAATCCCACATTTGCACACGTGGTGAGACGCGAATTATCAGGAGGGTGATTCTCATAGCCTCAGTTGAATGACGTTAACTTATTGTACCAACTTATTTCATCCACATTGAACTCTTTCTTCAATTGTACGGATGTAAGTTCTCGCGGCTCACTGTATGAGAACTGCTCTCCAGAGCTGTTCTTTCGAGATAGCCGTATCGAGTGGTTCTTTCTCTTTTGTTCGCAACGTTACGCCTGCCACGTTGGAGACATACGGTGGCCCAGTGGGTAGCGCTGTCGTCTCAAAACAAGGTCCCGAGTTCGAATCTCGGCTCGGGTGCCTTTCTGTGTGGAGTTTGCATGTTCTCTCCCCGTGTCCGCGTGGGTTTTCGCCGGGCACTCCGTTTTCCTCGGCGTCCTATCGTGGGTATATACCTTCCCTACGCCCTGTGTCTGCCGGGATAGGCTCCGGCTCACTGCGACCCTGTACAAGACTGAGCGGTTTCTGACAATGAGATGAAATGAGACACATAGACATTTACCCAGACATCTACCCATCGGCTTCCGTATTACTTACAAACACGTGCTTGAGTGTTACGTAACACATACGCGTGCATTATTTTTTACTAACTTGTTTTTACACGGGCCTGAGCTGCAGCTAAATAAGGCACCGGCTGTTCCTTGTTTACTGCGGGATATTCGTGGCAGGAAACACAGCGGGAGAGTGCTGGGGGGTGGTAAGAGACGGGAGGATAATAGAGTTTTCCGATCTCGTTTACCTTGCATGATAAACTCAGAGTGTGACTCTCCAATAGGCCTATAACAGTACAACAGTGATGATAGCTTCCAAGGATGATGGTAATTTTATGGGTAGCGGGTTACCAGTTATCGTCGACGGTTCGGCTAAGGGTTAACACTTTGTAATGTCCACAGTTCTCATCTCATCTCATTATTTTAAACCGCTTAATCCTATATAGGGTCACGGTGAAGCCGGAGCCTATCCCGGAAACATAGGGCGTAAGGCAGGAATACACCCGAC
>JAZEWT010000017.1:2234668-2259636 GCA_036362905.1 Mordacia mordax | reverse complement strand
AAAGGAGTCTTTTGTATCGACGTGAAGAACTGGGTGGGGAAGGTGATCCGCGATGGCAAGCACTGGCTTGTTGAGCACACGGGCGAGGTGGCTGGAGAGTTCTCAAGAAGCGCGCAACACCCCGACCCGTTGCTCGACATTCAGGTAAACATTTCGGCCGTGATTATAGACTCTCCGCATTTTTAAACCTGTCACCGGAGACGCTTTGCGTACAACCGCTCGCGCCGCGTGCATCGGCTTATAGAAATTACTTTTGTCCAAACCATTTTGTCATTCGTGTAAACGTAGCCTCACGGACTGTGATTATTGCCGACTCGAGGAATTCTGAGTGCGGCATTACGCAAGGGATATAATAATAATAATAATTGCACTTCCAGAGCGCTTGTCACCCGGGGGTCACAAAGCGCTGCACAGAGCTGTAGAGAGAACGGCACGTCAGCAACAGCAACGACATATGAACGGCAAATGAACAACAATAACAACGTTGTGTTACTCCAAACCAAACGTCTCATTGCTGTGTGTGGACAGAGACTTCGCCACTCCTCTCTCCGCGAGCTTTTGCCATGCGTCTCTTTTTTAGTTTCGTCCGCCGCGCTCGTTTCTCACCCCACCAAGTCCTCCCCCCTTCTTACCGTCGGTCTCCCTCTGCTCCTTCCACCCTGAGAATGATATAAACGTCTCATCTCATCTCATTGTCTGAAACCGCTTAGTCCTGTACAGGGTCACGGTGAAGCCGGAGCCTATCCCGGCAGACACAGGGCGCAAGGCAAGGATATACCGACGATGGGACGCCAGTCCATCGCCGGGCACTACGGGGCAATTTAGCCTGCGAGCCAATCGACCTATGTAGCAGCGTGCTTTTTGGACTGTGGGAGGAAACCGGAGTGCCCGGCGAAAACCCACGCGGACACGGGGAGAGCATGCAAACTCCACACAGAAAGGCACCCGAGCCGAGAGATTCGAACCCGGGACCTTCTTGCTGTGAGGCCACAGCGCTAACCACTGGGCCACTGCGCCGCCCTTGATATAAACGCACCACTGATAACGTTGCGCGCGTTCGCTCACTCTCGGAGACTTTGACTCTGAAATCCGACTTTAGTGCTCCTCCGAGCAAACTTTCAAACAACAAAATGTTCAATAAATACAATCTACAATATGTACAACCATTTACACCCCGTGACCCACACCCCCTTTGATACAGTTTATGATATACAACGCGCACACATTGAATTAGTTTCAAATATATACATACCCCTACTCAGAAAGACAGCAAATTATTAGCAGCAGTGGCACGCCACAATGTATACGATCAAGAGAGTATACAATACAGTATATAATACAGTATACAATATGTACAAATGCTTACAGAGAGTGCGAGAGAATGATAGGGTCTAAGAAAGAGACGGTGAGACCCTCGGAAATGAATGCAAATCAAAACGTGAACTGGAGGATCCCATGAGTGTCCATGCACAGAGCGCTGCCCTGGCGCTTCAGAAAAGTGGGTGGCACCTCCCTGGAGTGCTTATAGAAGGCGGCTCCAAGCACAGCTGTGCCTTGATGAGGCCCTTGGTCATCGCCAGTGCGAAGCTTTCACCCGCGTCACCCTGCAGCAGCTCCTTTAGTGTCTTGTAGATCGCTAACCTCGCCTGAGCGAGGACAAAGTTTCGCGATACTGCTATGGTCACCAGCGGCTCGGGATGCACAGCCGCAAACGCAGGAACCGGGAGGGCGCAGTCGCCGGCATCCGAGGAACTGGTGAGCGAGGTCCTCTCTCACTCAGTCCCCAGTTAACGCAGGCGTCCGTTGTCACTCTTGGAGAGAGACAGGAGAACGATGTAGAGAGGTGATGAATCACAGAGAAGTGGGAGTGGGAAGGCAGCCAGATGGTAAACCTGTACCAACATTAGCACCACAGTGCATCCTCGATATATTCAACTGTTCTTGGCCATATACTGAGGGTTTGTTTTAGTTATGGGAGGAAATCAGAGTGCCCGGTGCAAACCCATACGGGTATGGAGAAAACACTACCACTCCACATGGAAAGGCCCTGAGCCAGGGATTGAACCTCGTGCCATTTTTCCGTGAGGTTCGAGTGTTACCACTGCACCACCACCGTGCCCCATGCCCTGGTAGCTTCACCACAGCCGCCTATTTTACAACTTCTTTTTGTCTACATTGCCACAGCATAATAACCAAATTGGGCTTTCCACAAATTGTACAACAACATATGTTAAGTTTGCATTATGTGGATACCTTTACATATTGTTACTTATTTGTTGAAGCTCGTAATTACGCATCACTGTATTTCTTTCATGCGTAAAAATGGGATTTCTGCGCGGGTAGGAAGTGCTTTTCTTGGTGCAGTGATACCAATTGAGATCGTATCGGGATGATGAGAGTTTGATTTAAGCGAAATTAGGCCAATGAGGGCCTGCATTCAGTACCTTGGAGATAAAGTCAAACATTTTGGTTCCTGTCGAAAGACAATCTGACATCAAATATTTCCCTGATTAGGGGTCATTTTGAAATTTTCGCATTTCTGGAGGTTTGGTTACACTCGATAAATAAGAGCCTTTAAGCACGATAATGACCGTGGACTTCATATTTTTAATAACCCCCTCATATTTTACAATAACTGAAAGATGCACATAGTTTACACAGTTATGGATCCATTAAGTTTAGGAATGTGAAATAGATCTTGAAAATAATTTTGAGGCAGCGCGAAGATAGCGTATTAATGCTGAAGGCATCATTCACTCAAAGCGTGCATTTACCGAGCATCCTGTAGTTTATTTCTTATCGGCATACTCCAATTACGGCCAGCAAAGACAGAGGGATCTCTCTTCTGTCTCCAAACTTGATATTAAGTGGAGAAAGACAGCTGTGCCTTGCCGGGTACAGAGATGAAGGCTCTGATTACAGACTGAAAAATATGGCTATAAAAGGACGCATTTGTAATAGTGTGAACAAAGGGTGGAAAATGTCCTTGCTTTTCTTCGGCAGCCCACTACACGCACAATGGGATACAAGGACTTTTGCGTTTTTCAATTATGGTTAAACAGAAAATGAAGATGTGCCGTGAATTACCTCTGTTCAACTTGAGAGTGCGGCAGCAGCAAAAAAAAATATAATGCCTCTGGTGCTTCGTTGCAAGGGCCTTTATTTGTGCGTCGCATGAATACAATTATACCTAGACAATTCAGAGTTAAGAGCTCGTCTGCAAGAGGGCGGATTTTTTCTTTCTTTCATGTTTTAGATATTCCGCTCAAGTTGCTTCGTTGGGGGAAAAAAATAATGCGCGTTTAAACACAAACAAAAAAGCAACGGTGCCGCATGTCACGCGGTTAGTGGTTGCTTCGGTTTGTCACGGTAATCGGCCGAAAATGATCGGTTATTTTGTGATGATTTAAAGAGGACTTGAAATTTTCATTAGTCTGCAGCAACGGTGTACCTTTTAGGCTGTGTTTGAAAAGCGTATGATTAAAGTGATAATAATACTGGATTATAATCGTTAGGGTAATGATAGTAGTGATTTTAAGCCCATTATCGGTCTGCTCTCAGATGCAGACCTCTACGCACCCTGTCGCTCATGGAGGGGGGGGGGCTGTTCAACCATATTTCACCGTTCTGATCAGCGCAGGTTGGTGAAGGTGGTGGATTAGGACAATATCAGATATCATCACCATTAGCCTCTGCCGTGGCAGGAGATTGAACTCAGGTTCTTACTAACCGCCGCTCCACCACCTCCCCCAATGTTAAATTGTATCAACAAGAGATTGTCAGCTATGAGTCGACTTTACATGGCATCTTTTTTCTGTTGGTGGTGCCCTAGCTGACCCAATGGATGCAGCCCATCTGTTGTACTTCCCGTGAAAAAAAAAACCGTTGGCTTTACGCTTCATCTGTGGGCTCACAGTGTCCCTCTGGCATGGTAAGATGCATGCTTGGATTTGCTATTACAGACAGGAAGAGAAACACATGTCCACGAGATCACAGGCAAGTTAGGGACATCGTTTTGATCGATAAGCAATGATAGTGGGCTACGGCGGTGCACGTTGCGAGAGGGGACGTGACAGCCAGTGGTCCAGAATTACAACATAGTGGCAGCCGAGCGGAGAAATGAGTATGTCCACCGTGGAGATGGAATGATGAATACAACTCGCACGCAGGGGCAAATTACATTGCTAAATCAGAGGCGGCAGGGTGTCTATGCAGTTGTAACATCTACGTCTGACAGAACGCCCTGCTCGAGGCAATTCGGTTTCCGCCTTGGCGCCTATTACTGTGGCTTTTGTGTGTTTTTGTCCTGTTCTGCGTGGGTTTCTTCCAGGTTCTCCAAGTTCCTCCCACAACTAAACAAAAAAATTGGCGAAGAAAATCATAATATAGGTGGTTTTGCCAGTAAACATATGTAAAAAATAAAAAGGGTTTTTTTTTTTTACCATTTCTGGCAATTATGCAGGTGTTAAGCCCTTTAAACACCTGACACCTTTCACAAAGTGTCCAGTTTGCAAAACCCACACATACTTGTGACAAAAGATCTCATCTCATTGTGAGAAACCGCTTAGTCCTGTACAGGGTCGCGGTGAGCCGGAGCCTATCCCGGCAGACACAGGGCGCAAGGCAGGGATACACCCCCGATGAGACGCCAGTCCATCACCGGGCACTGCGGGCAATTTAGTCTGCAAGCAAATTAACCTATGCAGCAGCACGCGGACACGGGGAGAACATGCAAACTTCACACAGAAATCCACCCCAGCCGAGATGCAAACCCGGGACCTTCTTGCTGTGAGGCGACAGCGCTACCCACTGGGCCACCGTACCGCCAGTGACAATAGATGCGAAGAATAAATGTTGATGCTTCCCTTGATGATGCTTCTCTTGATGCCACCAACATGGGAAGTAAAACGTCGTGAAACAGAGAGGAACACTCGACACGGTTATCATGAAAAAGCAAATCTTAGGAGCAATTACCATGTAGTCGTAGTATCTGCATTAATACAAAAAGGTGTCTTTTTTTTAACACTCCCTGTTAATCAAAATGCTTTCTTGGAGTATATAAGCTCAGCAGCATTGTTTCAATCCACGCAAATGCTGAACTAGTATTCACCTACAATGCAATGTCTCATCGGTAAAGTCCGGATTGCGTGCAGCAATGCTGGTGTTACGCTAGAAAAGGACCCCTCTCGTGAATATATGGGTCCCAGTTTGACGCAATTTTTCCCTTCTTCTTCTGGGTACCATATTCTACAGGACGTTGGTGACAATGGTCTTCCACAAATCTCTGTTCTTTGATGTTCTAAGAATGTCCGCTGTTGACATGTTCATCGGTTCCAATAGACGCTTAACAAAAGTCAATCTCTGTCGTCCGTAATCTTCTCTTTCCTTCAGTTTTTCCAGTTATAACTAGATTTTCAATTTCCACTTTTCTCATAATATACCCAAGAAACATCGACTGTCTCGATAATGTAGTTTAAGATATGACTTCTACATCCCATTCTTGATTTTTAAAAAATGTCTTCATTTGAGGTGTGACTTGTCCAGATTTCCTTCAAAACACGCCTCCAGAACCACATTTCAGTTGCTTAAATTATCTCTTTCATACGTGAAAACTGGTACATGGTAACAATCCAGAACTCAGTATCATTCGCATAGAAATATGCTTAGTCATACACATCCTTTTCATTTTGAAAAAGCTATATTTGGACATCCCTAGACCTCCGGTTTATTTCATGATCACATTTACCATGTGATGTTATCCAGCTTCCCAGATAGCTGAATTTATTAACTGTCATAGTTTCATTACTTATTTTTCATGCTACATACAGGTACAATTTTTTTCTTTGATATTACCATGTATTCAGTTTTTTTTTCTAGAATTTATAGTTAAACCCTTCTACTGACTTTTACTAACAACCTTATCTAAAAATTCTTGCAGTTTTCTCTCTGAATCTGACAATAAAACTACGTCATCCGCGTAACACAGGTTGTTCATATTCTGTCCACCAATTATCAACCTTGGCAATCCTTAAATTCCCTCAAGATGTTCACACTGTATAAGTTAAACAAGTCCAGTGAAAATACACAGCCTGGTCTCACATTTCTTTTAATTTGAATGAAATCGCTTTGTTCATTTCCGATCCTTACTGCTGTGTTTTTATCCCAGTATATGTTCCTCAGCATTTCTAAAATCTTTACCATCAGTGAATCATTTTCAGGGCGGCACGGTGGCCCAGAGAGTAGCGCTGTCGCCTCACAGCAAGAAGGTCCCGGGTTCGAATCTCGGCTCGGGTGCCTTTCTGTGTGGAATTTGCATGTTCTCCCCGTGTCCGCGTGGGTTTTCGCCGGGCACTCCCACAGTCCAAAAACATGTTACTGCATAGGTTAATTGGCTTGCAGACTAATTTGCCCGCAGTGCCCGGTGATGGACTGGCGTTCGATCGTGGGTATATCCCTGCCTTACACCCTATGCCTGCCCGGATAGGCTCCAGCTCACCGTGACCCTGTACAGGACTAAGCAGTTTCTGACAATGAGATGAGATGAATCATTTTCATCAGCTTCTCGTGTTAATACTATCGAATGCTTTGTTATAGTCAATGAACCACAAATCGAGATCTTTCTTTATTTCAGTTGCCCTTTTTGAAAGCATTCAGACAATGAAGATGGATTTGTGTCCTTTGATCTTCAACACAACCACATTGAACTTCATGCAATCTCGGGTTTTATTCTGCTTCTGGCTCTGAGCATCAACACTTCTAATAGGATCTTTGTTACATAATTCATTCGAATAATGGTTCTATGGAGGTCACACGCAATAGCGCTAGCTTTTTAGGGAGTGCGATAGAGATCAATTTACTGAGTTCCTCAGTTATTTCTCCACTGTCATAAATCTCTTTGATAATGTCAATTTTTCTGAGCCAAAGACTTCCAAATATTTTATGTGTTATATTATTATTTCATCTGCTCCTGTTGTTTTGTTGCTTTCATTACATTAATATCTGTTATTACTTCTGACCAAAGGATTTTCAAAATGTTTTTTGATTGATGACTTTCCTTCTGGGATGTCATGAAATGCATCTTCAATATCGTCTGTCCATCTTTTGAAAACGTGTTCTCTCTCTATGACTGTCACCATTTTTAGCATGCATGCATCCACTAGCAATGCACCCTTCTTTACATGTGATATCTTTTATATTACTGTACAATGATGTTACAACTTAATTCTTTTGCTTTTCTATTTATGTGCATCTTTCATTGAGCCATTTTTATTTTTCTTACTTGCATAATGATCTCATTTTACTATGCAGTATCTGATACACTGTCATATTACAGTTTTTAATATTTCTTCTGCACTCCATTAATTCCAGGATCTCCTCCGTTATCTACTTCTATTTCTTTTGTCATGCTTATACTGATATACCCTCCGTAGCTGATCCAACCAACGCATCTTGCAATATTTCCCGTTTCAGCATATTTCCTTCCCCTTCAAGTTTTTAAAATCGTGTTTTCACTGCAGTTGTGTATCTTCCTCTAATCAGATCGTTTTCCATTTGAACTGTAGCATCGACGTTCTTTGTAGTTTTTGATTGCTTGACTTTCTTGAGCCTTATCTTGATGGTGCCAACTACAGATAACATGGTCGCTTCCAAGCTCAGCTCCTAGATAATATTTCGATTATTGAACTGCATTCCTGAATCTTTTGTTGATAGTAATGCAACTAATTTGATTCATAAATTCATCTCTTGGGCTTTTCCAAGTGTACCGTCTTCTCAGATGATGCTCAAACCATGTGTTCGTAATAACCTGACCATTCTCAATGAACCAATCTGTCCATGTTTCCCCTCCCTCATTTTGCTCCCCAAGCCCATAAGGTCCAACAATATCATCTATTCACTCACTCCCAACTTTTGCATTCAGATCATCCATCACTATTTCTACCTCTTGTCATTTACACTGCTTTTTTACTTTATCCAGATCGTCATAGAAATACTCCATATCTGCTTCTTCACTTTTTGCTGTCGGTGCATAATCTTGTATCACTAAATTATTTAATGGTTTAGCATTTATTTTCTCAGGCATGATTATTAGCTATTGCCCAATATCCACGTAGACACTTTGACGTTTCTTCATCTAATATTAGGTCAACACCTATGGCATGCCTCTGACACCCTGAAAAAAATATCTTCACACACTCTGATTGATTGATCCCTCATCCTTTCAATGTGTTTCACACATACCTAGAATATTGATGTTCAGTCTCTCAATTCCTGATTTGATTTAGAGTTCTAGTGTTCTAGGTTTCTATTCCAAGTTGTTTCTTCTGGGTGCGGACAGTCGCAGGCTGATTGTCCGGAGTCACCTGTCACACGTGACTATCTTTCCCCGGCAAGGTGTCCACACGATTTAGAGTGAGGACCCCCTATTCACGCCGTTGTTATTTTTATTGGAGTTAGTTTTGAGCACTGGGTTTCCTTGGCAACATTCTGCAGTAGGTTGCAACGTCTTTCTGCAGGTTGCAGTTCTTTGCTAATGGAAGCAGATCGCCTCTGCCGTTCCAGTAGAATTGGGCATCCACCAGACGAGATGATCCACCATCCTGCACTCCACCAATGGCTTCACCATAACTCTGGTCAGAGGATAAAGGGTGCTATGCCTTGCCCAAGGGCAATCCAGAGACAACAGTAAGCGGAGGCCACCTGTCTCACTAATACCCCGACAGTTGTGACTGCATTACTGTGGGATGTAGTTTAATGCCATACCCGGGACTGGTCGCAAAAGTAAACATAACACAATCATCATTAGCGTCATCTGCTAATTTTTTATTTTTCAGACGAAGGTTCAAAATCTTTGGAATTTTCTTGTCGGGAAAGGTGTGGGCATCAAGAAGAAGCAGATGCATCACAAGGTCATCTTTATCCATCCCAAATGCCGGTTAGATGCCGAGTTACAGAAGAACAAGGACATCATGGGGCCTGAAGATGTGGACAGCATCTTGCTCTGCTTTCAGGAATCATACATTGCAAGTTTTACCGATGCGATAACGCCTTACTGGATATCAGGTAAGATAAACACAGATCTAGGCATCTGAACGGTTGTGTTGTTTTGGACCATGCCGCTCCGATTTGATGATTATCACACTGAGATGTTGAGGTCGCCACTTTAACTCACTCTCCCGGTATGGCAGTTAAAATAATGGGGCACTTTTCTAAATACCCACCACCTCTGTTGTTCTTGCCGCTCTACCAGGTAGACCAGAGTTGACCCCAATAATGCATCAGAATTTTATGGCCAGATGCCCTTCCTGACGCCAGCCTCGTTTATTCGGAGGGTCTTCGGATGATCATTTGTCTGGAACTTCCCACCCGGACCTGTTGACCAAGCGAGACCCTACCAGGAACATTACACTACAGGCAATATAGCTCTGTGGTTGATTAGAACACGCAAATCCCTCGACCCACCCCCTGCCTCAACCACCTCACCATGTAAATGGGTTCACCAGAGCGAGTCAATCGGCAGGTCATGCATGGTAGGGTAACGTGTGAGTACACCCAACTCTTCCACGAGAGCATCATAATAACGCTGTTACTTCACAGCAGCTCTCTTTCTGTGTGGAGTTTACATGTTCTCCCCGTGCCCACGTGGGTTTTCGCTGGGTACTTTGGTTTCCATCCACTGTCCACAAACATGCTGCCTAGGATAATTGTCATGACTACATTGGCTCTACCTCACTGAGACATTGTACCTTGCTTACTCCTCCCCGCTGGAGAGCTGTTAAAAAGAGCTATATTGCTGAATGGTTCCTTCCAGCTTCAATGAAATCTGCCCGAATGAGCCAGTGTGGAAGAGCAAACCAACTCATTATAATAATGATTGCTTCGAAAAGCTGCTCTCTCGGGACAGCCGCGTCGTTCGCTTCCTCTCTCCACCTCGCGACGTTTCGCCTCCTCACACGTTAGAGGCATCCTCAGGCGCAGTGTGCATGTGTCGTGTTTGTGACCTCCTGTTTATATGTAGGTACTTTGTATGTGTTGAGTCACCTCCTGTGTCGGGGTCCATACCCCGGAATCACATTAACACTAATCTCCTTGTCCTGCTCACACCCCGGAATCACATTAATGTGATTCCTACATATAAATAGGAGTCACAAACACGACGCACGCACGCTGCGCCTGAGGATGCCTCAGACGTGTGAGGCGAAACGTCGCGAGGTGGAGAGAGGGAGCGATCGATGCGGCTGTCCCGAGAGAGCAGCTTTTCGAAGCAATCATCACGCATCGAGCCGTGAGAACCTACATCATTACAATAATAATAATAATAATTATTGCACTTCTAGAGCGTGTTTCACCCTGTGGTCACAAAGCGCTGCACAGAGCTGTGGAGAGGACGGCATGTCAGACAACAACAACATATGGCTATGCGTTTAGAGAAACCCCACAACATAATAGTGGGTGGTGTGGGAATTACAGATTGTACAGAGAATGAAATATGTTGTTGTGAAATCCTCTGTCTCTCAACATCTCAGTACGACTCGGGTTTTATTTTGTCTCCTCTGTAAGCTGCGGAGTTAACTACAGTGTAGATAGGCTGTCTGGAGATGCCTGTGATTGGTTTTAATGTCACTTTCTGGGGTTCCAGATATTTCATCGAAGAGTTTAACTAATCCTCACGTTAACAAAAGTGACGCCGCCACACTTTGGTTGGTCATTTCCTGTGACAGACCTTGTCGGATCGTCTCAAATTGAATAAGTAGGCCACAATTTCATGACTTGCGGATGAACGACACAACTGCGAGAAATCCTTGAAATGCATATATATATAAAATTTCTGTTTGCTTTGCTCCCAATGGCTATTGCAGACAGGGGGTGAATGTTGCTTAAATATGTTACTGGTACGGTTGAGTCGCGCCCACCTCCAAACCTGTACTCTGCCAATTATCTTACCAGTCTACTGCACTGCAACTCTTCTCAACCTTTAGCACCTCAAGGCCCATTCGGGTTTGGGCTCCACTGACCACTAGACGGCGCTCGCAGCCCACTGGTGGGTCACGACCCACCGGTGGAGAAGGGCGGCACATGCCAAACCGTACCGGCTTACTTCCACCTCCGCTTCTAGGGCACCTGTCGTACCAGCAGCTGAAAGAGTGCCAGGCCGTGCTGCGCGGCGTGGGCACATGGGACGTGGTGGAGCTCCAGGGTGGCATGCGTCTGCTCGGGGATTACCACGGATGCCTCAGCGTGGCGCTGGACCGCAAGGAGACGGAGCTCCTCGAGTTCTCACACCAGAGGAACGCCGCCCTGGGCTACGTGTGGGCCGTGCTCGGCTACACCCCGCAGGTGACGCCAGGGTCTCGGGGGAACGCGTGCGAACACCTTGGGCTGAATCTGGGAGCCCCCCCCCTCAATCTCGTCTCGCGGATTTTCTCCCTTTCATCCCCGTCTCCCCGTCATCTCGTCTTGCTCCGGCCAATTCCCCGTCTTTTCACTGTTGCGTCTCAGTCTCGTCCTTTCCTCTTCTAATCCCCATCCTCGTCCCTCATCTCCTTCTGACCGCCATCTCCTATCCATCTTGCTCCCAGCTTGCCCCTTCTCACCACTTCATCCCCTTCTCTTCCTCTGCTCATTCTCTTCTCGTCCCTGCCTTGTCCTCGTTCCATCCCTGGCGATTTGCAGTGCGACAAATCTCATCTCATTATCTGAAACCGCTTAATCCTATATAAGGTCACGGTGAAGCCGGAGCCTATCCCGGAAACATAGGGCGTAAGGCAGGAATACACCCGACGACGGGACGCCGGTCAAATCGTTGTCCTTTATTTAACCAGGTGAGAGCCCATTGAGATCGCGAGTAGCCGTAGAAACACGCGTATGTATCTCCCGCTATCTTGGTAACCATAGCTATGAAGGGACATTACATAGAGAGAGCCTTTCGGACATATTTCGCAATGGATAAGGGCGTCTGCGAAATAATAATTTCACGGAAAAGGTGTTTGCCGTACAGCGAAGAGACAGCCGTGCGTTGTACCAAGCTATTTGCATTACAACCAAGCACATTTATAAACGATCGTTTTGTACTGCAGCGCGGCAACCCCTAATTATGGAATTAACTGCTCGTGCAGAGATCTCTTTAAAACGCCCTTGCCACGTTATTATCATATAAACTTGGTCGCCTAATTGAAAATTGTTTCGTCTCATCATCCGTGACAAATCTCACAACGATGATTATTACCTACAGGCCTTTAAGCGATATAGTCCGCAAGCAGTAGAGAGCAGCAGCGGCTCATAATGAGCCTGCGTGATTGCGTTGTCAGGCGGAGAGGTGTATAATTAATAGCTCCGTTTTAGCGTATGTAAATTTCAATTCGTGTTTACATGCGCACGTTGCAAAGTACACATCTCCGCACTCGAGCTGAAAAGTGCAAATCTGCTCACTTCTTGTGCATTTCACCGACTTAGTCATTCATACACCCGCTGTGTCGTTATGCGGGTGAAAATATCTGCGAAAAATGTTTTTCACGTTGTTTTAAAACAAAAATCACGGGGGTGATCACGGGGGTGATTTTTTTGTTTTTAACCAAAAGCGTGCCTTTTCCGTGCACTCTACGCATGCGACTCTTCATTGAATTTATCGGCGCTGTTTAAAGCCGACACAATAGTTCTGTCGGTAAGCGTTTTTTTGTTGTTGTTGTTGTTGCTGCTCTGCGCGTTGCACGAATAAATGTATTAGCTCCTCTTTGCTACAGCTGTGATGCCCAGACAGATTGCACGGCCAGCTGGCTCGATAGCACTTGGTTCCCATGTGAAAGCAGAGAGTGCACTTGTGCTTAGAACAGATTTTGGCAATTTTGTGTGTATCTTTAGTCCCGGTCTTTTGGAAGCAATGCCTTTTCATTCCCCGCACAGATTAATTAGCGTTTGCCGGGCCCACTCACTCCGGCCTTCTATTTGACTAGCAATTAAATTCTACAGCACTTTTTTATCACCAGAAGTAACTAATGATTGGTTCATTTCCTCTTGAGGGGCTCATTTTATATGCCAAAGACCATTTCGTCTATACACGTTCGCCAGGTGCAGACCATTTATTTTTTTTGCTTTGAAGAACCACTGAACAACAAAACGATTACTCTAATCTGACAATAATTAAATGTTTCTTAGCTTTGTCCAAAACTGGTAAATGTATACATCAATCATGCGATTAAATATTTCATCAGAATGTCAGGGGAGGCAAAGCGACAACACTATGTGTTATCTTTCACGTCCCCAGTGTTTTTAGGAAGAATTTTAATTAGGTTTGTGGGATTTTTTCCCGACATCTTTACACATGTAGTTATATAGACGTTTACTCACTGATTTTGATTTCATCTCATATACATTAATGTTCATGGTAAATTAATATCTTGATATATTACTGTGCCCTTTAATTTTATTTTTAACTGAGGTTCATTTGTAACTAATGATTATTTTAATTTCCAGTCATGTGGTGGGCGGCGCGGTGGCCCAGTGGTTAGCGCTGTCGCCTCACAGCAAGAAGGTCCCGGGTTCGAATCTCTCGGCTCGGGTGCCTTTCTGTGTGGAGTTTGCATGCTCTCCCCGTGTCCGTGTGGGTTTTCGCCGGACATGCTGCTGCATAGGTTAATTGGCTCGCAGGCTAAATTGCCCCGCAGTGCCCGGCGATGGACTGGCGTCCGATCGTCGGTATATCCTTGCCTTGCGCCCTGTGTCTGCCGGGATAGGCTCCGGCTTCACCGTGACCCTGTATAGGACTAAGCGGTTTCAGACAATGAGATGAGATGAGTCATGTGGTTATTCCCTGCCAGATAAAGCCCTTCCCATAGCATGTTGGCCATGCGTGTTGTGTGACTATACTTTGCCACACTGGTCGCTGTGGGTTAGTGACGTGGGGGGGGGGTAGTGTGAAGAGGGGGGCAGGTGTGAGGCCAAAACTGGCTCGAATATCACTCACCACTGATGTTAGCCGTGGTTGAAAATCGCACTGAGGTCACTGGGTTCAAAGTGCGGCAGCCCACGAAACACTCGAAGGCATCGCTTTCCAATGTTTGTAATCACAACGAGCAGTATTGTTCAGGACATGTTATCCTGATCAATATGGGATATTTTTTCCCGTTATATTTAAATTGTAAATAAGTTCATCGTAAATTAACCACACGTCATGTATTGTCCAGCTTGTGTAACCTGTTTGCGTTCAGCGAAAAAAAAAGGGCTTTTTGATATTTATGATAATTCACGATTACATTTCAAAATATGAAATAGATTATTACTGTTACTAACAATGGAAGCAAACAAGGCACACGTGTGGTATTTAAGTCAATGCTGCGATTGTTCATCAAACCTCAGCCATTCAATGCTAATAGCTGCTTGGCCACTGAATGTGTTCACTATTTATTTAGCGACTGCAGCAAAGTATTACAACATCTTGCTCCTGTGACCAAATCACCCAGGATACTCTCACAGCGTTCTCAGTCTTGTCGTGTTTCGGCAACTAAGCAAGCCCGAGCCTGGAGGGCGCTTGAATGGTTGACGCGCCCGACATACATAAGCCTCTTGTTATCAGCTATGGAGCGACGTTGGGTGCAGTGGACGGCAATGCAACACGATCAATTGTTTTACTCGCTTGCCATGTCCATGTGACATACCAATCTACTGCCTGATGAAGGGCTCCCCAATCCATCGCCATCCCTCACGGTCCTACGATGTAACTATATGCCTAGCACCTGCACACGAGCTGATTTAAGCTCTTCCACACCTTGGTAGATGTCCTTTTGGACCCGTTCCATTCCTTAGCTGCCACGCCATCACTGCTGTTGACCATAAACCACCATCTCTTATAGTCATGCGTCCTGTCCAGCCCACCCACTCTTTTGAAACTCTTTGCATTATGTATTTAACCCGCATATGTCCTCTAATCCGTCTGTGTCTGTTCATGTTTTCAATGCAAACTCTGTAATTTAGTATACGTATGCTGTTATATGAATGTATTAAACACGGGTAGCCCTGAAAATATTCTCCACTTACAATTGCATATGCTGCAAACTACGTTGTATTGGAAATATCCTTGTATGTTAACACATTTTGAAAAGGGGTCTCTTTAGAGCAGGCAGTAGTTTTCGCCGTAGGCCAAGCAGTGTGATGGGACGACATGGCATATAGTATAGACACAGAGAGTCTCAGGCAGATGAGAAGAGGAGAGTCTTCAGCCTGGGCCAGAACCAGTGCAGAAATGTCTCAACAGTACAGAGAGCCGATAGAAGGCATTTCCGGACAATACGAGTGGCAGCAGAGATGCATAGAGCACGCATCGAGCAAAGGTCGGCTGGGAGTTGTGACAGAAGGCCTTGATTGTTGGAGCGGAAAGCACGTGCCTTCAGGGAAGACTAGTGTTCATGTACTTTGCCAATTTGAACAATTATGATATGCTCAAGGGCACATTTGGTCACGATGCTTGCGTTTCGACTAATATTTTACCTCATTGCTCACAGCGACTGACAGGGATGTGGTGATACGGTACATGTGAACATGGATGCGGTCCGCATTGGAGGTGCGGGGATGATTTAAGCGCTAACGTGTTTTGTCGCTTGTACTCTCGTACGCTGAGTAAAAACTTGCGAAACGGAGGTAAATCTCGTTTGCATCCTGATGTCGTATTACTATGTGCTAAGGTTTCAATGGGTCACCAGTCATATTCTCATTTTTAATACAAATCCGTCTGGAGCTTGGCACTTACACACTTGGTCCAACTATGCCTCTCAATTTCAATCAGATGTTACAATCAATTAATTTATGCTCAGTGTGAAGCCACATAACTGGATGGCGAACTTATCAGAAAAATGCTAAGTTGTCTTAGTGGCAATGGGAGGTCTTCATCCACCAGTGATTTGACCATGGTCATGGCTGATAATTATGATGATGACTCGGAAGTCCCTTCCCATCCTGCCAATAATTTTCTCCAAATATGTGCGCGTGGCAAGCACCGTCCACAATATAGGTGAACCGGTAACGGAAGTGGAGTGTGCATGTTTGGTCATTCTTTGCACACTGTTCAGTTATTGATACGTTTGTGCTTTTAATATCGGGGAGGTTTTTAATTATGCCACTGTTGGATGAAAACCTCCCCTGCACGTTGTGGTGAGCAAGGAGGTTCTTTGACCATACTCCACCGTACTAGCCAGTGCGGAATGGTTTTGATTAAAGCTGTTTCCAGCTCTTGTACAGCACGGTTCACTGCTAGCCATAGAACGTGCCGACTGGAGATGCTTTCCTCTCCTCTGAAACGATGGAGAAAATACATTTAGAATATAGTCGGAAGAAAAGAAGCAGGAAGCCACACAAACTTTTTTTAAAGCGCTGAAGTCGCTCTGTAGTTTACATTGCCATTTTAACTTGACTATGCTGCTTAAAAATATGAGTAAACCCACATTTTTTATTTCAGATATCTTTCATTATAATATGTGAATATTTATGTAATCGATTTGCCAAGTTCGTGAAAAGTTACAGAACACCAAAATATAGCCATTGATTAGATGTGGTTATCTGACAGCCCTTTGTCAATCCAATACTGGATTAAAGCTTTTCAACTTTTTGTCGGTTATGAGGGGTTGTTTTACCATACTTCACCATGCTGGTCAGCACTGCTTGATAAGAGGGTCGGGGGGGGGGCTCAAACATCTCTCACCACTCACGTTAGCCATGGCCAGGAGCTAAACTCGGGTCGCCCAAGTTCACAGCTCACCGCGTTAATCGCAACGCCACTGCAAAATGCGTTACACGCGACGCTATTCATCTCCAGCTGTAATTATTGGTGCAATACTCACCAATTTCTTTTATACGCTTGGCGCTTTCTATTCCGATCCGTCCATGAGAAAACGCTGCAAAGAACAGCACAGAATATGTGAAAGGAAGCTTTCTGCTCCTGTAATTACTGGTGCGGCGGGGAAGAAAAGAGCAAACCTGGGCCTTTTTTTTAAAGGCATTATAATTTGTACCGTATACCGCATTATGTTGCGTATCTGCATGCATTAATGAACAAGCTTAACAGCCATATCCTGGCAACAAATGATCAACTGGTGCAACATTGTTCGACAAAATAGAAATAGGCTGGGCTTTTTCTTTGTTGAATGCCCAAAGTTAAATGTTTTTGGTTCACCTATTAATGATGTGGGTTCATCTATGATATATATTAAAACAATTTCGGCTAGTTATCCAACTCATTTCGCCGGGTTCGCAGTGCATCGCTTTAACCGCTGCACCACCATCCTCAGGCCTGTGAATGATGCGGTACTACCTATCGGTAGTACAGATGTGTAGCAAATTCTCTTAATCGTTTATAATCTGCCCATCACAGCTTGTGCAAATAGACAAGCACCGGTGCTCCTGAAAGCCGTTTTTGTTTTGCAAAGCGCCTCGAGGCGTTCGTTCTGACTGAGAGGTGCTTCCTTAAGATGTTTGCATCACTAACAGGTGGGTTATCTCCGAGGCATGCAGCAGAGAGCTGACACAGGTCTCCCTGCTGCACGGCTAATGGAGAAGTAATTAAGCAACCATAAAACAACACTAACAACAATAATAACAACGTGTTGCGAATATATGCACGCATTCGATAATTACGCTGGAATTGAATCGGAACAGAGATGTTCCGATGAGGCTTACATAGTTCAGCAGAGCTGTTGCAGAAAGTGGTTACTCAATTGCCTCTGAGAAAATCATTACGGAAAGATCAGGTTTATACACCACCCGTGCCTGTAAGGGATTACTTAAGAAGTGTTTGCAATGACCTATTGATCACAGAGGCACAGAGCCATTGTCTCTCTGGACTGCCCTTCCAAATTAGACAACCCAACCCATTACAAGAAACGGGATTTCGCAAATCCCTAATAATGTACGTGCATGTCGAGGCATTGCCTATCCTGTTGCTCTTCTATGGATCCTGATGAATAAAACATTGCAGTATTTAGAGAGGCAGCACTCAAAAAGTGTAGGGAATCGTGCGTTGTTGAGACTGTTCATGGAAAATAAATTACGGGGGAAGAAAGAAAATGTCTCACCTCCTTGGCACAAGAAAAAATCTATCATCTTGCTATTCGTTATGGAAAAAGGTTAGCGCACATCATATTTTTATTTCGTTCTGAATGCATTGGAAAAGTCACCTTAATCCGCTGTCTGTAATTGATTTGACATTGTAACTTTTTAATGTGTAAATAAGTCTCAGAATTTGTGCATTCGCTCCGAACGGAATGTGACCGGGGGGTTGGTGTGGGAGGGAGGGGTAAAGGGGTAAAGGTTGTGAGTGGTGGCGCGATGGTAAGCGCGCTATGCTAATGAAACCCAAACACTTGAGTTCTCTACCTGGCCGCGGTTAACGTCAACCACCAATTCACGCTGACCAACGTGGTGAAATATGGGGTCAAACAACGCCGATGGCCACCTGTCGATTACAGCATTGCTTTCGTCTTCATCCAGCAGTAGATCACCAAAGGCCTGTTAAGAAAATCCAAACCGCAGCGGTTTTTTTTTTACAGTGCGACAGTGATATATATGCTACACACGCTGCACTTTTACCTACTTAAAATGTGGCTTCGACCGAGGGAGGTAAAGAAATTATTTTTTTCCTCATTCCATATCGCGAATAGCGAGTCATTAGAGCGGCGCTTGCTGTCAGTTGGTATCCTTGGGTGGCATTTTCAGTAAACGAGTTCTGGAAATATCTGAGCGAGAAGTGCGACTTAAAGTAAATGAAAGACAGTGCTGCCGCATGAATAAGTCATTAATGCATAAATATTAAATTCCATTAGCGGGTGGGAATATGTTTGTAGAGGAAGACAAAAGTGCTTTGTTAACTGCATTATTAAGCTGGTAAAACCTAATATATTAAAAAAAACCCCAAAAAATCACTTGTTCTGACGCGGGTTCATTGCCGCACACGGCGGATCACAAGGGGTGGATGAAACTGGAGTTGGCAGCGGGTCCAGCCATAAAGAAGCAGTCTCCCCTCTTCCTGTTTTAATGGAACTCATGTTCTTTGAGCACAGCATCAAGCTGTCAATAGGAGACAGTCTGTCGCCACTGCCTACCTGCCCTCCACCCATCACATTTCCCGTCCATCTAACAGCCGCTAATGCTGCATGCAGTTCTCAACACTTCACCGCTGGGAACAGTCTAATACAGTAATCTATAGCGAGGGTCTGGGGCGGCGGCGGGGGGGGGAGGAGGGGAGTTCGTCTTCAGCTATTGTTATTATTTCTGCCATTATCTGGCCCGTGCTGAGTGCAGTTTCAGAAAACAAATGAATCCTACAATACAATGGCGCCGCCTGTGACGTTTCTGAGCACCCGTTGGGCTGTCAGCATCACTTCTTGAAAATGATGGTAATTGACAAAAATACGATAACTTACAGGCGTTTGCGAATCCACTGCCTCGTGGAAGCTTTCCTGCTTGTTGTGTCAGCTGTGAAGGTTTTACTGACCATACTTCACCACGCTGGTCATTACGGATTGGTAAAGGGGGTGTTAGGCACCAGGATATATTCAAATATCGCTCGCCACTGATGTTAGCCGTGGCTGGGGATCAAACTGGGGATGCTGGGGTCATAACGTGATCCGCTAACCACAATGTAATCGCTCTGCACAGCGAAAAAATACTCTCCAGAGGAATAGAAACTAATTGTGAGCGGTACCCACCGAGCATGATATTCGTACTGGCGTACATATACGGCATTCTCACTCACTATTGCCAACCATCATCATCATCGTTATCCATGTTTCATCCACTGCTGGATGACGCAAGACCTCATCGTCTCTCACGATCCTGCGATGTAACAATGCACCGCACACGAGCTAATCTCATCGCTCCGTCTCCTTGGCGGACACTCTCCAGGGTACGATCCGCTCCCTGGCTGCCACTTTTCGTTATTGACAGAGCGCATTTACGTTTTATTTGACCCTATTAGGTTCATCTCTCGTATTTATTTGACTCCTGTTTACTGCGTTCTCGGCATAATTTACGCGGGTGCAGGTCGTGGCATTTGAAATCGTTCTTCTCCCTTTAGTTGGCGGCCGGACGCGAGCGCGAGCCGGGGGGGACTCGGCGCACAGTCGCGCACACGGGACCTCGTTGCACCGGCCATGCTCGTTCCGCTGCTGAATGAAGGCCTCCCCCAGATGTCAACGTCCCCCGCTTTCCCTGTCTCCGGGCACGTTGACTCATTCGGCTTGCCGTTCAGGTGTGAATCTCGCCCATTTGGGCAGCAGCATCGTCATCATCATCATCACTCCCGTCAATGCCCCGTTGCTTCTGTAAACACTCAAATAATGATGCCATCAACCTGCACCACATGTTCTCTAATCCGCGTGTTCCTGTCCTGGCGTCTCGGTGTAATCCCAGGCGTGTGTCTCCCCGCGTCTCTGCCCACTTGTAAATGTTTTTTGTTCCCTTCTCTCCGCCAAAGATCACGTTTCCGATCCCTACGTTTTAGCAGGTGATACTCGGGGATTAGAACCATTGTCTCTTTATACACATCGCTACTTTGCTCTTCATTATATCAAATTCAGCTTTTCATTTATTCATTGTTTTCTCTTCTTCTTTCCCTGGCCCGGTACAATAAATAAGAAAGGCGCTTGTCCATAACAAATGCCTCGATCAAACGCGCACGCCCCGTAGAAGGCGAATCGAACAATGGCCTTGCTCAAAGGTGGTTTGTTTTGCTTGGATACAGTGATCTATTGGGGCAATCAGATACGTTACCTGATGTGAGTTTACCGAATAACGTGCCGCCCATTGTGCTCTCTGGTCACTCAACTATCAGCATTTCATCACATATTGATAGTACCACATCTCACTATAATGAGCCCTTGGGAGACAACTTGGACGTTAAATAGAACGATGAGTGACAAATTGCACGCTGCCACTACTGACCTTTTCAGCTGGTGAATTAATAATAGTTGGCCTATTGAAAAGTTCCTGAAGTTTGCATTTCATGCTGTTGCTCCACTTGGGGTCTATGGTAAACATCATTTATATGCAAATGTGCCACTTAGACGCGGCTGCGGGGGAGGGGGAACCTCCTTCAGCAGCTCTCATTGAGGCATCGCTTCTCTACACACTGATCATTGATCTCAAAGGATGGTTTTGAACACGGGATGTTTGGAAGGTAGCGTCTCACCCATTACAAAACTGTAATTTTCTGAATGACCTCGTTATTGTAGCGGTACATTACGGACTTGGATGCTTGATAAGGGGAGGCACGGTGGCACAGTGCGTAGCGCTGTCACCTCACAGCAAGAAGGTCCCGGGTTCGATTCACGGCTCGGGTGCTTTCCTGTGAAGAGTTTGTGTATTCTACCCATGTCCGTGGGGGTATTCGCCGGATCTTCCGGTTTTATCCCACAGTCCAAAGACACGCTGCCTATGTTAATTGTCTTAACTAAATTGCCCCCGGTGCTTATCATTCCCTGGCTGGACAACTGTTAAAAAGAGCCACGTAGCTTAACAGTTCCTTCCAGTGTTAAAAGAAAGCTGACTGACTGATATAATCGTGTCTGAAAAAAAAAAGAATTTGTGTGTGCGCAGGTAATATTTTTGTTGGGTGGAGTGGTGGCACAGCAGTTTGTACAGTTTGTTGGCGAGTTGGATTCCTGGCCACGGCGAGCATCAGTGGCGAGCGATAATCGAATCGGTCCCGGCCATTTCCCTGTCTCCCCACCTCATCAACTCGAATTGACCAGAGTGGTGAAGTATGGCCTTCATCATCAGTGCTACACTAGGCAGGAGGCGCATTAATTAGTTGTGAAGTACAAACAGCTAAACTGCTGTGAACAAATGCTTGATAATTGTCTTTTAGAGCTGCACTTTTGGGATAGCCTAGTCGAGCGTTCCTCCGAACTCTCCTTCACGACGTTTTGCCTCCAACATTTAGGGCGCAACACAGCGATCCTGAAAGAGAAGCACATCTGAAACATTGAGCTGTGAAAACCTACGCCAACACCTAACCTTGATCGTTTCATTTCGTTTTTCTGAACTGAACATGAGCGGCGCGGTTGCGCAGTGGGTAGTGACGTCGCCTCACAGCCAGAAACCCCCGGGGTTGGATTTCCCGGCTCGGTCATCTTTCTGTCTGGAGTTTGATTGGGTTTTCGCTGGGTACTTCGGTTTCCTCCCACCGTCCAAAGACACTCTGCTGCCTAAGTTAATTGGACTGCTGAGTAAATTGCCCCAAAAAGCGTACCCTGCGATGCGCTGGTGTCACACATCCTGAGTATTCCCCCGCCCTCTGTCTGCCTGGATAGGCTCTGGCCCTCTCCGTGACCCTGTGCAGGATTAAGTGGATGTTGATAATTAATGAATGCACTGAGCGTATTGCACCTGTTATGAAGCAGCTCACCCATTTGTACATCAACATTGTTACCCTTCATGCCTGGCATGGTAGTAGCACATGGTAGTAGCACAGCAAGAACACCCCGTGTTCGATTTTTGGCTTGGGTGCATTTTTGTGCTGAGTTTGCGTTTTCTCTCCCTCTGTTTGCGTGGGGTTTTTGCTGGGTACTCCAGTTTCCTTCCACAGTCCAAACGTATGCTGCTGCCTCTGGCAGTTGTCCTGACTAACTTGCTATCGGTGCTCTGAAATGTTATGACTTACTTACCCCTCCCCGCTGGACAATTGTTACAAACAGCAATATAGCAGGACGGTTTTGCTCTCCGTTTGGATAAAAACTGACTGAAAATCCTGTCTGAAAAATGATGACTAAACACAATTCTCTACTGAGGGATGATGGTAACAATGTTGTAAATAACAAACGAAGGTTATCTTCTGCGTCCTCACAAACATACACAATAGCACGATTATACATTTCCCATGCCTGTGCATTAATCAATATAAATTTACGGCGGAGGAGGGGTAGACGGTGGGGGTGGGGGTTTTGGGTAGGGGGGGCGCAGGTGAAAATGTTCACAATTTTACCCCCGTATTGTTTTGCCTTTGATGTGAATGAAGGGAACTGCGTGTTTAAAGTGCGCGGAAAATGATGGCCTGTGATTTACCGCAGGGGTGAATTTTGGGAAACTGAATTGCGGTAAACCTGAGGCGAGGTTCACAGGTGACGAACATAAAAGCGAAGGAATACGGTTAAATTGAGCTACCTAAAATGAGAAAAATAGGGGCCTGGTAAATAGCATGGTAATGTATTCCCGGGTGCTTTTTAGATAGAAATAAAAAAAACACCATTAACTCCTCTTTGAAAATAGATGGCAGCTGTGGCGATTGAATAACAGCAAATCCTTAATGAAGTTATTGTTAGATTTAATAGAGACAGTGAACAAAGGGTGGAAGCGCTCCATCTCACGTACGCTCATTTTGGTAGATAAAAGGTAGAGGATGCGACCTGAACAGCTGATAAATGCGGTGACATCTTCCGCGGCGCCTTTTATTGTGGCCTGCGGGAAAGATTATGCTAGAGCCATCACAAGCAAGTGTGGTATCAGATTATTTCAATTAATCTGAAGCCTAAATAATAAATATGTTGCTTACCAACTGGGTAGTGAGATAAAGAGCCCCACGACAACCGGTTGTTTCGTCACAATTAGCAATAATAAAATGCTGAATAATGCATGACCGTAGCCTTGGCTGTTTGCACGGGGACAATAAACGGTGCTTGTTTTCTCACTCTGAAAGAATGGGCGTCCTCCTTGGTATAGGATACAAAACGCGAGCGGTGCTCTAATGCGCACGTGGCATACGGAGGCTCGCCATAGCCTCCCGTCTGCAACCTGGTACAAAATGTTTATGATTGCCTGCCACCACCGGCATTGGGCAGCGGGACATTTCTTGTACAGTTTGTTTCAAATGATGCTTCGGTGAATGGCAAAAAAATAAATCTCATAAATAAAGTAGCTTTTTTCTTCCCTCTCTCCCCGTTTTATAAGCTGCTACGTGAAATCATAGTTGGAGAGCATGTTGTACTGATTGCACGCGATCTGGCTTGTTGGGGCTGCGCTGCATTTGAAACAGAAGCCGCTGCTTTGCAGTTGTCACAGTAACACATATTTAGCCCCTGGCACCCCCAGTTTACCGAGAACATTCAACATTAATTCACTCTAATTTATTTAAACCAACATCGTCACGGGGCTTGTCATTCTAATAATGTTCAGTACTTTATGGGTTAGTCTCCTTTGCCTGTGGCTTGAAATTGGTTACGGTTTAGTAGCTCAATAATTCAGGGCTGATGTGCTCTTGCCCAGGGCTTCTATTAGCATCTTGCTGCTGTCTCTGAACCTAAGGGATAGCAAAGCGTCGCGGAGAGAGATTTGCACGCCCGAGAGACGGGCTCGTTTTGGGGCAGCACGGCGCGTGGAAAATGGTGAAGGATGCGTGGAGGGCTCGAAGATATAATTGCATTAATGGTTTGGAGAAGGGAAATGTGGAGGGATCAGAGTTCAGACTTGATCTCACATTAACAAGATGTGCTGTAATGAACTCATTACACTCAACGGTTATTAAAAGTGAAATTCCCTAAAGTGGTGAACTGATGTATTTAATTTGCCTTATGTGCAGTAATTAGGATTATGTGGGTGGTGGTGTGCGTTTGACTCGAGTTTTGATTACCTACAATTAATCCGTCGCATTGTACACGGTCAAGCATGTTTAGCAGCAGCTGTTTTTCCACCAGAAACCATGTGCTCGCCACGAGGAGCATTTGGGCACCATTGCAACGAGTCAGCCTGATGGTGCCGTACTTGTCACCTTCCGCACCGCTGAAGTCTCCATTCGTCTTTTATTGCTTCGCTAACTATTATTTCTGCATTGCGTGTTCATCGTGCGTGTACGGTTTTTGTTATTACTGTGTAATTTAATGTGGGGCGGCGCGGTGGCCCCAGTGGTTAGCGCTGACGCCTCACAGCAAGAAGGTCCCGGGTTCGAATCTCTCGGCTCGGGTGCCGTTCTGTGTGGAGTTTGCATGCTCTCCCCGTGT
>JAZEWT010000017.1:2207709-2218356 GCA_036362905.1 Mordacia mordax | reverse complement strand
GGGGGGGGGGGAGCCTATACCGGCCGACAGAGCAAGGCGGGGGAACACCCAGGATGTGACGCCAGTACATCGCAGGTCACACTTGAGGGGTAATTTACTCAGCAGGACAATTAACCCAGGCAGCAGCGTGTCTTTGGGCGATGGGAGAAAACCGGAATACCTGGCGAAAACAAACCCACACAGGCGCGGGAAGAGAACACGCAAACTCCACGCAGAAAGGCACCCGAGCGGGGAATCCAACACGGGTCTTTCTTGCGGTGAGGCAACAGGGCTACTCACTGCGCCACCGCGCCGCCCATCTTGCAGATATTTCGAAACAACAAATTAAGGTCCCCGGCGATGGACCGGCGTCCCGTCGTCGGGTGTATTCCTGCCTTACGCCCTGTGTCTGCCGGGATAGGCTCCGGCTTCACCGTGACCCTATATAGGATTAAGCGGTTTCAGATAATGAGATGAGAGAAATTAAGGTCCAAGATGTCTGCTTTCTCACGATCTGTGTGGTGCTGGAGGAATGTGTTCTTCCGTCATCCCTCATATAGCCTGAAGAGACAGTAAGGTCAAGTGCTGTTAGCGATCACCTGTGAATGCTGAGACGGGACATAAGGGGGTGGATGGCCAGCACCATACCTGGTCGCCTTTTACTTTCTCGTGGCCATGCTTACACATAATTTGAGGCTGAGTCAACCTAAGGGAGGCCCAGGATCGGTTTTAGAAAATCGTCACTGGTTTTTGCTGTGAGCGAGAATTAAATTCGCGTGGTCAGGTTCGTAGCGCAGTGCGCTGACTGCTACGCTACCACTCCCCACATACGGGAGAGCCTTATATTATTACATATATTCTGTCAATAAACAACTGGAGATATAAAATCTACGTCAAATATTTTTACGTCAGGCTTGTCTCAGAAGACATTTCATTAATCAGAAATTTACAACGGCTCCGCTAAACCAATCACATAAGTGAATAAACGTGTACAGCTTATAAACACCGTTAATCATGCACGCGGAAAAATAACAATATAGAAAGGGAGCTGCACAAGGGTTATAATGCTCTCACAACGGCCAGCCACAATATTAATAATAATAATTGCATTTATAGAGCGCTTTTCACCCGAGGGTCACAAAGCGCTGCACAGAGCTGCGGAGAGAACGGCGCGCCAACAAAAGGGACTTTCTATGAAAAGATAATTATTGTCTCAGTGGACGCAACTATAAACCGCGGAAGAGTAGTGAAGAGGTCCGGGGAGGTGAAACGTCGCGAGGGAGGGGGGGAGCGCTCGATACGGCTGTCCCGAAACAACAGCTTTGGAGAGCAATGCTCACGCATCAAATCGCGGACACCTACATCGGTACAACATAAGTTACACACCGGTGTGCCGTAACAGGGACAATGTTATATCGCGCACATTGCCAACTGCTGATTTTTTATCTGAAAAATGGACAATGGAAAGAAAATAATTATTAACAAATTCAAAGGTTATTACATAACATAATTATATATAATCTGGCAGCATTCATGAACAGTGATGAATCCTAACGGACAGAAAAATAACGGTGTTCTACGGAATCTGGCACTGAGTATTTTCAAGGGTTAATTTATAACAAAATATATCCAGGGTCACCGTTACACTGCACGGGCCGTGAAACGTGATCAATAGCCACACTCTAAGCGAGAGGTGTACTGGATGTGGTGTGCCGTGTTGGAAATATTCTCTAGCTCACGGAAGCTAAAACACACGGCTGAATGTAAGCCCCGAGCGATTGTGTGTGTGTGTGTGTGAGCAGCGGGAACGAGCTTCGTTATCATCTGCGAATTGTGACCGTGCTTGTGACGGCAGCTGTCCCCTATAACACCCGAGACTGAAATCTGCTGATGGCAGCAATGACCCACCCAGCATTCACCTTGAACTCGGGAGAACTGGCGGGCTGTGGAGGGAATCTATTTCTCAATAGCCGCGGTTTTAATAGCGATCGATACGTATGGATTTTGCAGTATCAGGCAAATGCATTCTGTTTAATTACACCATTAAATACACGAGCGAACGTCTTGGGCCACAGGCTGAGAGCCTTCATGGTTTCAATTACATCACCTTCACTTTTGGGACCTAATAAGTTGCCCTCTTTCTACGACAGGATCGAAAATCAACAGGGACTCAAGTGTCCGGCAATTCTTGTGTCAGACCTTTCCCAAACCTCTGAAAGGCATAGATCTGCCGGAGCCTCGTAAGTGAATTGATTTAGAACAATTTATACTGCAATTAAAAATGAAGTAATGTGCTTGATTTTTCATGGCGAACCGAAATGTAAAAAAATAATCAAATTTCCACTAGTTTATGTTGGCAAACAATTTGCAATGTAAAACTTCTGTCCCCAATGACGAAAGCATCTGTGAGTTAATGACAAATCAAGGACACTTACGCAAAGATGTTTCAATTACGTTCCCTCCAATTACATTTATTATGGGATATGTGTTCTTCCTTGCAAATATATAAAGGCCATCATATTAAACATATATAGATTCATTCCATGTTGCATCAGGAGTGCAAATGAGCGCCACGAAATTAATGAACGCTTTTTTGGAAGAATAATAACACGCACATTCATAACGCGCGCATGTTGGTTCAGTGTCTAAGATGTTCGTTAAAAAACGGAATGCTTCTGAGATGTGTATGTATGTTTACACTGTGACTAATCGTCCCGAATTTGCCCAATCTCATTAGGTCTCAAAAGCGAAACTGATTTGATCCTGCTGAGTGCATGAACAGATGACCACCACGCATAAGATTTGTTATTAGCTGTGGGGCTGCATAGTGCAGGGAAATCCTCTGCTTTGCTGTACTGTACTGCACTTCTATTTCCCAAAGTCTATGCTCCCCGCATTTACCCACCAGCATCGACCTGCGTGGTGAAGTATAGTAAAATTATCGCCACCAACCGCACGGCACAGGCGAAGGCCTCATCCAGCAGCAGCGGATGTTTGTTACACATGCATACATAGTTTAAATATATATTTTCAGCTTCTTCCAATGTAATTCGTCATTGATGATTGTTCAACAGCGGCAGCGTTCGTCACCGCGCTTGTCAGACCGTGATCCAACAGATGCTTGGAGTGACAGCAGGGACACAGTGGAGTTGGCCTGAGCCATATCAAGGGCCCTGTGATCTCCGAGGGTCAGGGGTTATTTTCAAATCATTGGGCGGGTGGGCAGTTCGTATTACCCAAGCCGCCAGCGCTGGGCAGCCGCGCCGCACAACTCGCTTGACCACCCCCTCGCCTGACCAGTGGCGCATGCAGGCAGCCAGCGCTTAAGGTCAGCCGTGGCCAGCGTTGGCCATAGGCCAACAACCCGGCAACACATTAGGGGTAAAAGAAGCTCAGCCCGGTAACCCGACACTGACTTAATGGCTCCAAATGCGCTTTTTATAAAGTACCCCCACCCCACGCCGTTCCTCAATGCCACGCCATTCTTCCACGGGAGGGAAAGTTGACATCAGACCCTTGACATGCGTGGCCTTTATCCCCGTGTTCGACTCCTGAGCCTTAGGCCTATAACATGGCCGTCCCATGTTCCTGGAGAGTGTCAGAGACCTGCAGATGAATGTTGCGCAGGTTTCTGCCTCGCTGTCGTCTATTGATCGGCGCCAGCTAATTAAAGCGGAGCTGCGGTCTGTGGTGTGTGCGCTCGGTTAATAACGGCGTCCGATGGTTTTGTCCAAACATAAAGAGCAAACTGAGTTATGGGCGACGTTGCGAGCGACCAGATATACGGCATTACGATGATAATTGCGCTCGTTCGAGCTTTGGGGATGGAGGAGGGCGTGGGGGGCGGCGGGGGGGGTAGGAGTGGATGTGGATTTTACCAAACTGGTCATGAAAAAGAAATGTAATTTCCCCACATAACTGTTTTTGTTATCGGTGATAGTCTGGAAAATAGCTGGTTTACTTTAAAAAAAAAATCCAATTTTAGTTCGTGTGTAAAACTGTGCATCCATATTTTTACTTGACCGTGAAAACATTTATTTAGTTGTGGTCTTTGAGCTCACATGAATTCGCATCATGCCTAAACCAAAATCCTTTTCTGCATTCAGAATTATCTCCGTGATTTACATTAGTTCTGTTCAATGTATGAATCCAATCCTAAGCACTGCATATTTTATTATTGAAATCGGAGAGAGAATTATCTCTTGCATTTCAACTCTTTTTCCCATGATTGCACACTGACGATCCAAATTGCACTTGCATTATCCACCCCCCAAGTGTAAATACAGATACGGTTCATAACCTGCTAGTTTTACTCTCTTTTCTCACTGTGTAATTGTTCGCCTGTGATACATACAGCACAGTTTCATCTCATGTTTGTCCTTTAATTAAAAGGACATGACGAGGCGCATTTGTAAAGGGTGTCGTCTGCCAATACTTCATTAAAAAAAAACTTTCTTGTTGGCGGAACTCAGCTATCTCCGCTTTCTCAATCGTCTGCAGAGTGGCTGGCACCTGCCGCGCCGCCACCAATCAATAAGAGTCTGGTCTAACATCAGGCAAATTGAAAAGGAGCAATTCCACCTCGAGCTTTCACTCTTCCAGACCATTTATTGATGAACAAACATCCCGGATCTGCCAGTCCTCAAGGGCCCCAATGATTCTGTAAAACCAAATAGATTGCTTTGAAGGTCAGGCAGCGCATTCACCATAAACACAAAACCATTTTGTGGTCTGGAAGTCCATCTATCAGCGGCCGCTGAGAAGCTTCGTCAGGCTCTCCGTTCCCCAGTTTACATCCTGGCACGAGACAGACTGTCTCGCCAGCAGACAACACTCGGGTGACGGTGAAAAACTATCGGTGCTTTTAGAGGACGCACCGTGGAATGAGAGAGGGTCCGGCAACGTTTGAGATCATCGTCTGAAAGAAATTACGCCACTGCCTGGAAGCCCAAGAGGTTTATGTACAAAAAAAAAATCCATTGCTTCTTTGCACTGTCGGGCGTCAGCTAATTAACGTCTTCTCACCCCTCACCCCCACTGCTCACCTCCTCCTCCCTCCCCACACCGCTCGTTCTCCTGGCTATATGAACTGTGAGTGTTATACGAGTCTGCCTGCCTTGCGATGGCCGTGTCTGACGACCTTCCTGTGTGAATGCGACCATCGCAGCTGGGAATCAAGTTCACGGGTGCCGGTGTAATCTACGCTGTCATTTCGAGAATTGCTCTCCAAAGCTGCGCTTTCGGGATAGCCGTGTCAAGCGTTCCCCTTCCTCTCCTTTGCAACGTTTTTCTTCCCACGTTGTAGGCATCACCAGGCGTTTGCTCATGTGACAGGCGACAAGTCACGGGAGAGGGGAGGGAGAGGCAATTCTTGACATGGCTATCCCGAAAGCACAACTTCGGAGATAAATCCTCTTACATCGAGCCATGAAAACCTATATCAGCACTATGCTGTTACTCTCATTGCTTTATTATTATTTTTAGCTCCTGAAGAAGAATGGCATTATTTCACGCGCACAATCATCGCACAGGAATAAATTGCGTAGTTGGCGATCTCTGCGCGCAAGTTCATACGTCGTATTGATAACGTCTTGTTCACTGCCACAGCATTATACATCCACTAGGCTTTTCATTCCGTTTTTATTACCTTAAATTTAAGTTTGACAAATACATCCTGCTTATTTTTAGCACTCAATTGCAGGATGCGGAAAGAAATATAAGCTCGCAAGATTAGTTATTTCATAGCAACGTTAAAAAACTATGATCTGGAGAAGATTGTAAGCCACAGAGAAAAAAATATTTTTTATATATATAATGCGAAGTCATCTGATAAACTCCAAAAAAAATAACTAATTTGTTTGGAGTAGATCATTTTTGTGTTTCCAAAGAAGCAAATTTTAAAATTGCCTCGCCCAATGAATGTGACTGCACAGCTTCCATCTTCGCAATGGCTATCATCAGGCATTAAAGGGGCCTGCAGATGATAATATAATTTAGCTTGGCAGCAAAAATGGCAAAAAATATAGCAATTTGCCATCTTCGGTGAATCACGCCTGTGCTCCCCCACAAAACGTGGCAATTACAGCCCAAAAACCGCCACGGCGTATTACGCCAAACTGCCTTCAAAAGGAGAAAGATTGGCCCATTATGTATAATTACTGGGCATTACCAGAAAATTAGAATCAACATTTAACTAAATGACTGAATAATATTCAGGATATTGAAGAAACTCCTCCACACTTTGGGGGCACATTCATAGGGCCATTGTTGTAACTGGGCTCACTTAATATAATAATTTCCAGCCAGCCGGCCTGTAATCACAATAAACTATACAAATTGTCCTTGTTATGTCATTATGTGAGGTTTGTAAAACCGAGGGTAGGAAAAAAAAGAATTATATACACCTGTTTCAGATGGTAAATGGTGCACATCAATTTTAAATAGAAGATAGGCAGTCACACTGTCAAAGGGAGGTTTAGAATAGATTCTGAAATTGAAAGGTAGGCTCGCCTTTTATATTGCGGTTGCCTGGTTCCCATGGCCCGTGAGTTTGGGAGTTAAATGTCATTATCTTTTCCACGTAAAATATCCGCGCTTGCACATTTACCCAAGGCACAATTCAACCTTTTCTCTCACTGAAACACTGGCCAACGCCAAATGGTTTATCATAGGATACACAGCAGCTGAAATTACGTTTATTTGTAATGATTTGCTGTTCGATAATTTAAAATAAAAGCTAAACTTATCGAGATGTATACGAGCCCAGACACATAACACGAACACGTCTCGATGCAGCGTGTGTGGCTTGGACAGGTATCTGTTTGGACTCATGCTGAGCAGTCCGAGGAGTGGGGGGCTGTTAAGTACATTTAGGGGGGCACGACATATGGAGTGTATGGAGGGACATTGCACGTGTTATTTGAGATACGTTTGTAAACATTGTAAATTACAGAAATTAGTCTTAATGGGTATTCCATATGTAACCGAGCTTAATTGCTCCATCTATATAAAATGGAACACGTTTTTTTTATGTCTGTATATCTGCACTGAGGTTATGAGGTTTGAATCATTTACAAGCAATAATTGTATCCGCACAACACCAATGTTATTGTACGTTTTGTATCAGCTTTACTTCTTACACGAATATATTGTTCTCAAAGTTGACACTCTCAGCACTAAATACCCACGTTCGCACCGGTGCGAACGTGGCCATTTAAGCACCACTCCGCCGTTATCCAGGTAAGTACTCCAGGTCAAAGCAGTCACGCCGCTATAAAACGTCATTAACGAGACACATCAGAAAAACGTAACACGTTTGGGCGGGGACTCCGCTAGTATATATATATAAATTATCTCCATTCCCTGGTACCTGCATTCCGACCAGCAGCTGCATTCGCTGTTGTCAGACCCCAGAGCAACGTTTCCAATCTCCATGGGGCGTCGGATCCTAATATTAACAATGATTACCCATTACACAACCTGCTTTATTTCGACAATCTGTATATGTCATAGGACTAGGCATGCACCAGGTCACCAATAATTTCCTGGAATCACATTGGTTGAGTGGCTTGGAGCTGATCGCTTCGTCGCCCTCCAGCGGTCAGCGCAGATCTGGCCTAGGCGTTTGCATCCCGTGGTAGAGGCCAGTCTCCATGAAGAGCCATCTGCACCACATGCGGGAGAAAGAGAACCTGAACGTGCAGTATACTTAATTGGCATCAGTCAATCAGCCCATGTTGCCGGGGTCTGTCCGTCCCGTCACGTCCTATCGGTGACCTTTCGACACTTCGCGTGACCTCATAGTGTACCTGGCCTGGCACAGGCGCCTGGAGACGTCAGCGCCACTTCGTGGCGAGCGGCGTTTGTTGTTGTTATTATCGTGACGTTTGCTATCGGCGGCGACTCAACCACCGTTGGGTGGAGGCCTTCTCCCCACGCTATCGCCTTCTCGCAGTCAGCGGTTCATTTCATCAGTAACCGTCTGGAATTAGTTTGGGATGCCACATCCTTATCGTGTTCACGATACCAGTACAGTGCCCATAGGACTGTAGGAATGCAGTATGCAATAATATACGATAACTCTAGTGGTAGTGCCTTACACTTATAACCAAACTTCCAAAACCGGCGGGGCCCGGTGGAATCCCCCCCCAACCCCCCAAAAAAATAAACGCAAGCGGAAAATTTGTCCCTGGACAAGTTGAGCGATTTCAAGTTTAAATTATCACCTGAAGCCACAATTCGGAGGCTCGAAGATTAAACTCGCAGCGTGCGTTATGTGATGCAGGCGTTCCTGCGGCAACGTGGATTTACATTTTGCATCAATAATAATTCGATGCTGATATGAGAGGAGTGGTTACTTTTTTGTCTCTCTCTCTCAGAAGACACAGAATTGCTTTATTTGGCCCAATGAAGGGGAGAATAAATAGGTGCCTTTGTCTAAGCCAAACAACGCCAGCTTGCCGCATTCAGGCAGGCCGTTGTGTGGAAACGGTTAATAACGAGCCCTCTTTGACCGCTGCTTGTCCCGCGCTGTTTGTTATCAGCCCATTATTTGGCAGTAATTACAGATCTGTCAGACAGGCCTCATAAGAGACGCCAGACAGTTTGATATGATAATGCTGCAGAGATCCTTGGGGTAGATACTGCCTTCAGACTGCCAGTGCACCGGCTTGGCTTTCCTCAGAGCTGATCAAGAAAGAGAAATCCATAAAGCTTCTCTGTGGACCACGAGGAATGGGGTTTCCAGCATTGTGAATGCTAATATTACATCTTGATATGCACTTATTGTCATTACGTGAAGGTTTCCTTCTTTTTCAGTAAATTTGCCTTTGGGAGCCCACATGTGAGCTTTCCGTGTGCAGGTAAAAGCAATATGCTGTTCGTTGGTAATACAAAGAGGCATCGTTTCATCATCGTCATCTTCAGCCACTAGCTGCCCCAATCTCTCATGTTTCTGCGATGCAATGATCCACCAAGCTTCCTGCACACGAGCCGGTTCATCGTTCCCCCCACGTTCCGTCCCTTGGCTGTGGCTCTCTCATCACTCTCGACCAGCGTTCCTTCCAGCGACGGTGCCGCGCGTGCAATCGTACACACGCGCAAATCGCTGCGCTGCGGACTCGCGCAAACGGCATGCCGGTGTCAACACACAGGAGGACGGGGCGATGCAAATTTTGTGAAAACGCGAAGCAAAAAAAATATAAATGATTTTTGAAACGAATCGTGACGCGGAAACATGACCATGCATCGATTTGCTGAATGGGGAACGAATTGTCTCATCATTTGGTATAGGATAAGCAGTGGGACCGTCGTTAGCATGCTGAGCAATGACGCCGAAAACCTAACTTTGATTCCCATCCATGGCTATAATAACAGTGGTTAAACAGGGTGCCTCCGCATCTGCACTAACCGAAATGGTGAAGTGTGGTAAAACAAAAATCACGACCCACAAAGGCAGGAGAGGCTTTTATCGAATGTCGAACTGAGAATGGCTGGAACGCATTACTGGGTGGCTCACGATGGCGCAGTGAGTAGCGCTGTTGCCTCACAGCAAGAAGGCCACGGGTTCAATTCCTGGCTTGTGTACCTTTCTAAGTTGAGTTTGTGTGTTGTCCCCGTGAACGTGAGGATTTTCAATAGGTTATCTGGTTTCCTCCCACAGTCCAAAGACATGCTATCCATGGTTAATTCTCCTAACTAAATTCCCCGAGATCTAGCCAACTGACTCCTTCACTCTGTACAACTGCTAAAAAGAACCATATAGCTCAACAGTTCCTTTCAGCTTAAATATAAAATGACTCGCTATGGCTGGAATCGCCGAAATGTTTTTCGGCTGAAATGTAGTTTGTTTTTATATTGGAAACCGTGCAAGGTGGGATGAACAAACTACGTCCGTAAGGCATCGGGCCCCGTTATGAACCACGAGCATTGTGGACACAACCTTAGCTGATGAGCTGCCTCGTGGTAATGGAGCAATTTGTGCTAAAATTGAGTCATACCAGCACCGAGCCATATGTACATATGGGATCACACCTGCCGTTTGTCACCTGTGTCGATGACTTGCCTATGCATTTCATTTGGCTTAAAGGGCTATTTCAATATTTTTCCCACACCATCTTAGGTGTTCATTACTGAAATGGTACAAAAAAAAAACTATAATGAATTTATTCAAACGGGTTGCGATTTTTTAAGCATTTATCTTTAGGGAGGAAGAAAAAAAAATCTCCCATTGATTACTTTTAGTGCTCTGAGTAGCTTGAACAGCATATTCGTAAGAAATCCTTTTGCGAATCAATCGCGGTGGTGGCTGTGCGGAAGTTAAACTCTGTGCGTCATTTTTTTTGTTTACAGGGTCAGACCTCTACCGTCTACGCACGACGTACACGCGGGCTGGTGTCACAAAGAAACAGCAAATAAACGATTCCCTTAAAACGTGAGTGGTTCCTTCCTTTCTGCATCTATTTTATTTCTCTGCTGCGGTATGATGACTTCGCTGCCTCGCTCACACTGCCATAACCACTCCTCCTCCTCCGCCACCCAGCTGGGTCACGTCGCTACGCTACCGCAGCGACTCACAGCTTAAGCCCTCTTTGCCATCCGTGTGCTGTCACCACCGCCGTGCTGCGCGTCTGTCCCTGGTGCTAACAGGGAGGGAGGGCTCTGTTTGAC
>JAZEWT010000017.1:2147096-2162121 GCA_036362905.1 Mordacia mordax | reverse complement strand
CACCCGCCCACCCGCCCACCCGTCAACCCACGCCACCCGCTTACCCACTCGCCCACTCGTTCATCAACCGGCTTGCCTGCCCGTCTATCCCCCATTAGCCCACCAACTCTCTGTGTTGTGCAGCCCTCGACTACCCAGCACCAGGTGGCGTATCCTCACCCCGATGTTCAGCAGCACCCTCACTAACATCCCCTTTCACCCACACTCACCTGGTGAGTTAGCAGTCCTCATCAGCGAGTGGTGAGCGTTTCGTGAGTGTTTCCCTTCGAGATGAGGCCGAAGAAACATAGGTGACCCATCACCGCCCCGCACGAGAGGGTAACGCTCGTTGCGCCGTACAGATGAATTCACGGATCCGTGTTCATGCTGGCAGGTGGTGACAAGGAAGGCCTATGGCCCCAAGGTGGACGTGTGGAGTCTGGGCATCATGGCCATCGAGATGGTGGAAGGGGAGCCCCCCTACCTCAACGAGAATCCGCTGAGGGTGAGCGAGCGAGCGGGCGGGTGTGGGCAGGTGTGTGTGTGAGTTAACGGGTGAGCAGGTGAGTGGGCAAGTGAATGGGGTGATTGGGTGAGTGTGTGTGACTGGGTGAGTGTGGGAGTGAGTATGTGAGTATGTAGCAGAGTTAGTTTGTAAGTGTATGAGTGTGTGAGCGTGCGAGTGTGTGTATGCGAGTGTGAGTATATGAATGTGGGGAGTATATGAGTGTGGGGAGTGGTGGATCAGCGGTTACCAGGCTAGGCTACAAACCCAGCTCTTTGAGTTTGAATCTCTCACGGCCAATATCAGTGACGATTTTCTGAACCGGTCGTGGGCTTCCCAGAGGTCGACTGAGCCTGAAATGAGTACCTAGTGCAATGTGTAAATATTGTCACTAGGAAGACAAAGGCGGCCGGGAGTGGTGCTGGTCATCCACCTCCTCGTGTGCCGTGTCGACCTTCATAGGTGCTTGATAACAGCACTTCACCCTACAGTCCGTTAAGGCTTGTCTTTGTCTTGTATATGAGTGTGAGTGTGTGCGTGTATGAGTGTGTTTACGTATTAGGGTATGCGTGTGCGAGTATATGAGTATATAAGTGTGTGAGTATATGAGTGTGTGAGTGTGTAAGTGTATAAGGTGTGAGTGCTTGATTGTGTGAGTGTGCGATTGTGTGAGTATATGAGTATATGAGTGTGAATGTGCGAGTGTGTAAGTGGTTAAGGTGTGAGTGCATGATTGTGTGAGTGTGCAAGTGTGTGGCTGTGTGAGTATATGAGTGCATGAGTGTATGTGTGTGAGTGTATAAGTGTGTGAGTGTATTAAGGTGTGAGTGTGTGATTATGCGAGTGTGTGAGTGTATTAAGGTGTGAGTGATTATGTGAGTATGCAAGTGTGTGTGTGCGAGCATGTGAGTTTATGAGTGTATGCGTGTATGTGTGTGAGTGTATGAGTATGTGAGTATTAAGGTGTGAGTGTGCGAGTGTGTGAGAATATGAGTGTATGTGTGTATTAAGGTGTGAGTGTGCGAGTGTGAGTATATTAAGGTGTGAGTGTATGAGTGAGTGTGTGAGTGTATTAAGGTGTGAGTATATGAGTGAGTGTGTGAGTGTATTAAGGTGTGAGTATTAAGGGGTGAATGTGCGAGTGTGTGATTGTGCGAGCAAGCGAGACCGTGGCGGACCCGCTCTACACCCCTACCCATTGCCGTGTCGACTACACGCATCCCTACCTTCCCCTCTGTGCAGGCGCTCTATCTGATCGCCACCAATGGGACGCCTAAGCTGCAAAACCCGGAAAAACTCTCTCCCGCCTTCCACAGCTTCCTGGGGCGCTGCCTGACCATCGACGCCGAAACTCGCGGCTCGGCTCGCGAGCTCTTGCAGGTGCCCCTCGCGGCCCTCCGTGGCTCCCCACTGCCTCCCGCTGCTCCTACGCCGCCCACGACACATAACTACCCGTCTGTTTCATTATAACATTACAATGTATTTAGCAAATGCCGTTATAATAATTTATCCAGAGCAACATAACACACAGCATTCAGTGTCAGAGGTAGGAAGTTCGTGCAGCGGTGACTCTCGCACTGTCAGAGAGCAGGTCCTGATCGAGGTGATTCTATTCCCATCTCTAACACTGCCTGCTATCTCTAACACTGGCTCCTATTTGTAATGCTGGCTAACTCTAACACTGGCTCCTAACTCTAACACTGGCTGCCACCTCAAACACTGGCTGCTGTCTCTAACACTGGCTCCTATCTCTTTCACTAGATGATAATAATTGCACTTGTAGAGTGCTTTTCATCCGGGGGTCACAAAGTGCCACACAGAGCTGTGGCTAGAACGGTATGCCAACAACAACAACATCAAAGCAGTTTAATTGACAATGTAATGATGTAGGTTTTCACGGTTCGCTGCATGATGATTGCTTTCAAAATCTGCTCTTTCGAGATAGCCGCGTTGATCGCTCATCCTCTTTTATGACATTTCGCCTCACATGTTGGAGGCATCTTCAGGGGCTGTGTGTGTCATGTGTCTCATCTCATTATCTGAAACCACTTAATCCTATTTAGGGTCACGGTGAAGCCGGATAACTATTATTTATCTGTACTCATGTAGGTCTATGTATATGTTAAGTCACTCCCTTCCACAGCATTTCTTCCCTTTTGGAAGAATGGAGGGGGGGGGTCCATTTGAAAGGGTTCCATTGTCTAGTTCGCATATTAAAATTCACATTAACTTAATCTAGTTCCGCCTCTGAATCATCAACTCATCAAGTTTAATTGACAGTCAAATAATGGCTATAATTTTAAAAAAGAGCATGAAATAAGTGATAAAAATAATTGTTCAACAAAGGAAGTAAAAATTGTTCCTGGACAGGCACAGGTCAGAAGCGAGCCATCATTCCAACAAGACAATGAGCCGCATTACCTGTCCTAGGCAGAGGACTTGAAAGCCTTACAAAACAAGTGAGTCTTGAGATGCGATTTGAAGATTCCCAGAGACTCAGCTGACCAATATCCAATGGAAGGGCATTCTAGAGTCTGGGAGCAGCACACGAGAAGGCTCTGCGATCCATTGAATGGAGGTGCAATCTGGGAAGATGCAGCAAGTCCGTATTCGAGGATCGAAGTTGTCGTGTTGAGGAGGGTGCCTGAAGTAGGTCATCGATGTATGTCAGAGCAGCGCCAGTGAGACCCTTGTAGGTGAGAAGGATGATCTTGAAATCGATCCGATATTTAACCGGTAGCCAGTGGAGAGACACCAGTACTGGAGATGTGATTTTGGATGGGTGTGCGAGTGAGGACTCTAGCAGCTGCATTTTGCACATGTTGGAGACAATTGGTCAGGTAGGCAGGGATGCCAGGGAGTAGTGCATTGCAATAATCGAATTGTGAAGAGATGAAGATGTGTATTAGCTTCTCAAAATCGGAAGGTGAAAAGATGTTGCACAGTCTGGCTATGTTTCTGAGATGGAAATAGGCTATTTTCGTCACTTGTTGATGTGGGTCTCTAAGACCAGTAAAAAATCAAGTCACATCTAGATTGCGGACTGCCTCAGCAACTTTAATGGTCTGGTTGTCAAGCATAAATTGGCTAGATTCAGCCTTGGACAATCGGTGCGAGGTTCTGACAAGCAAAACTTCTGTCTTGTCATAAATTAGAATTAGGAAATTTGAATTGAGCCAGGCCACAGTTGACAGTGAGGACGACATGCAAAGACCAGACACATTGATGGATGGCTTTGCATGGATATAGATTTGGATGTCGTCGGCATAGTAATGGTAGCTAAGATTGAGGCTGCGCAGGATATGGCCAAGTGGTTGTATGTAGATGCTGAAGAATAGTGGGCCAAGAAGTGAACCCTGAGGAACTCCAAACAAAACAGAATGGTCTTTGAGTGATGTCCTCCGAGGCTGATGAACTGCTTTCAGTCGGAGAGGTAGGAGCTCAGCCAATGCAGGGCACAGCCAGAGACCCCTTTTCCCTCCAGTCGCTCAAGTATGGTAGGGTTGTCAACGGTATCCAAAGCAGCGTTCAGGTCCTGGAGGAAAAGAATACTTCGCAAGCCTACATCAGCAGCAATGAGTAGGTCATTAACTACTTTGACCATAGCGGTTACAGTACGATGACCGAATCTGAACCCAGATTGGTAGGGATCGAGGAGGTCATTGTTGGGGACGTGTTTCTGGAGTTGCATCGCCACTGCATGCTCAAGGACCTTAGAGAGGAATGGTAGATTTCAGATGTTGCGATAATGATCAGGGGTGTTGCACTCGAGGCCAGGTTTTTAAAGCAAATGGGAAACTGTGGCACATTTGAATAGTAGGGGGACGATGCCAGAGCAAAATGAGTTGTTGAAGAGATTAGTGACTAATGTGGCAAGGAATTTGACATATGCCCGGATGAGCTTGGATGGGATGAGCAATTTGTAGGCCGAGATCTGGTAACTAATGAAGAGACATTTCTTCATGTATGGCCAATGCCTATAAAACACGTCAATGGCAGTTCTGAACTATAATAGTAATGGGATCGACAAGCAAGACAAGCAGGACCACTATTCAGAGAACTAGGAATGCTGACATCACCATGTGGACCACCTGCCAACATTTATTTATCGTGTGGATTTGGTCCAGTTTCTATGAAGGGAAAATGAGATGTGAATTAAATGTAAAATGCAGACACATAGAAACTTACTGTCTCTGATACTAGGTCCTGTCTCTGACACTGGCTTCTATCTCTAACACTGCTCCTATCTCTAACACTGCCTCATATCTCTACCACTGGCTCCTATCTCTAACACTGGTTCCAATCTCTAACACTGTCTCCTATTGCTAAAACTGCCTGCAATTTCTAATACTGCCTCCTATCTCTAACACTGGCTCCTATGGCTGTCTGCTATCACTAACACTGCCTCTTATCTCTAACACTGTCTTCTATCAGTAACACTGCCTACTATCTCTAACACTGGCTCCTATCTCTAACACTGTCGCCTATCGATATTACTGGCTCCTATGTCTAACTAACACTGTCTCCTATCGCTAACACTGTGCGCAAAGTGTGGGTTCCTCTGGTCCCTGGTCTTCCTTTCCATCACACTTCTACGATGATCGTGCTGGCGTCGGGCATTCATCACGGCATTCCAGAGCAAGCATACGGAACTCTGCTGACGTTCCATTATAACAACAAGAAGGTCTTTATTGACCGTCGCCAAACCCGAACAATGAACACGCGGTCAAAACGTGGTGTATACACAGGTGCAGAATCACACTCCAATACGCCCAATGCAACAGAACTGCTCCCTCTCCACGATCCCTTTTATCTACCCCGGGCGGTACCCGAACCCCTCCCCTCACACCATACCCCGAGCCAATCATCCCCCCTTCCCTTGGCACCAATTTCCCCATCACTGTCACATTTTTCCCGCCAATGTGACCCACATGATGTCCACAAATTTGTGAAAGGGGGGGAGGGGGGGGGAGTCAGGAATGGGCCCTGGGCGGTGATGGGGCCCTCTTTATCTTGCTAACCCTGACACGGGTGTCATAGCGCACCCGTTGCGGCACGGCACGAGACTCGATACCACAGTTCTCCCCCCGGCGAGAAGTTCTGGCAGAGGCTCCTCCCCATCATCATGGCAGGACTCGACCGCCATAACATAGTCCCGGAGGGGCTCCGAGGTTCGCCTCGGCCGCCTGCCCACCGAGGGGCTGCTGGACGCCTCTGGGGTCACCGCGGTTCCTGTGTAAATGGGGGGGGGGCTCCGCGAACCTTCGGGGTTGTTTGCTTGGGTGGAGTCCGCAGCGGCGGGCAGAGCTCCCGACGGGTACCGAGATCCTGCCGCTCAGCTCCGCCGCCACACGCACATGGGTCACCTCCGTAGCTCACCGCTATCGTCGTCCGACCCGGCCTCGGACCTCCTTGTTCCTCCGGCTTTCCTTGGGGCCGGACCCCCCCCCCCGGGGGGTGGTCTCCAGGCCTTCAAACACCACACGTTGATTACGCACGACGTCTGCCAGCCTTTCCCTCGTACCAAGACCACCTCCGGCAACAGCTGCTGTACCACCGGGTGGTGTTCGTCCCAGGGCAAGGTGAGTTTCCCCATCCGCCCAGGGCAGACCTGCGGTGAGAACACCCATACCCGCTTGCCGGAACAGTACGCCTTGGCCTCACCCCTCGGTCGCGCTGCCGCTGCTTGCCTCTTATGGGCCTTCTTGCCAGCCTCATAGGCCTGACTGCGGGCCTCCTCCATCTCCGTTGGCTGGGGAGGGGCCACCCCGAAAAGGATGTTGGCCGGCAGACGCGCCTCATGTCCGTGTATGACGAAATAGGGGGTCTGCCGAGTCGAGGAGTGTGTGGAGGTGCAGTACGCAAAGACAACGTCCGGAAAGTGTACATCCCAGTCCCTTTGGTGTTGGTCCACAAGGTATCATAGCTTTCCTGTGAGGGTCTGGTTTAGCCTTTCGACCATTCCATTTGTTTGGGGGTTTTAGGCCGTAGTCCTCTCTCGCCGGATCCCCAGCTCCTGGCAGAGATTGTCGATAACCTCTGCCTCAAACTCCATCCCCTGGTCAGTAATAATTCGCTTGAGGATCCCGTGCCACAAGACATACCCCTCCACAAAGAATTGGGCGACTGTGGTGGCCGCCTTGTTGGGGATCACCACCGCTATCGGGTACCGGGTGAAGTATTCCACCGCCAACATAATGTACCGGTTAGTGTGCTGCGTTGTAGGAAGCAGTTCCTGCAGGTCACTACAGGCTCATCCGTAGTGGCCGCAGCCGAACGGCGTCGTGGCCGCAGCGGAACGGCATTGCGCGGTGGCCCCTACGTGGCCTGTTGGCACAGTTGAGACCTCTTGACCCAGGTGGTCACGTCTCGGTTCAGGCCGGGCCACAGGTACCTCTGTTGCGGAGTCGCCCTGGTGCGTTTCTCACCGCCATGCCCCCCCCCCCCCAGGGGGTGGTCGTACACCAGGCGCAACAGCTGTGGCCATGTCGCAGCCAGGACACACACCCTCCCGGCTTCCCCGTCGGACCCCAACTCCCAAACTACCCCCTCCCAGAGGCCCAGTTGGGGGAAGAGTCTCGCCCACAGTCCCTTAATGGTCGTCTGGCCTCGGGCAAGGGCATCCCTCACCTCTGCCAACTGGGCATCGCGCCCCTGGCCCTGTCTTAGCTGCTCTTCCATTATTCATGGGAACTCACAGCCTATATCTTCCGGGCGTGCAGGTATGGTCGAAACTGCCAACAGGTGAACAGCACCACATGCAGCTCTTATCAAGTGATGCAGTAATTCTGCTCGACCCCACTTAGCATCTGACTAGCGTACACGACCACTCATTCATCCCCTCCCTCGCACTGCAACAGCATTGCTTCCAACCTGCACCCACTGGCGTCGGTGTCCACCATAAACTCTCGGGAGAAGTCCGGAAACGCCAGTACGGAGCTCAACACCAGCCAGTCTTTCAGCCATTGGAACGCGGCTTCGCAGTCCTCAGACCACTCGAAGGACCGTTTGGTGGACGTGAGTTGGGTGAGGGGCCAAGCAAGGGTGCTAAAGTGCGGCACGAACCTCCACTAGTAGATGGCGAGGCCAAGGAAAGAGCACACCTCGGCCGACGTATGGGGTCGCGGTTAGCTGGTGACTACCCGTAACCTGTCGGGGTCCGTGCGCACTCCCAACCCACTCACCCCGTGTCCCAAGTAAGTCACCTCTCATTGAGCAAGGTAGCACTTGAGGTTGGCCCACCTCAGCCATCGAAACACCTCACGCAAGTGACCCAGGTGTTCCTCCATCGTCCTCCCGAAGACGATGATGTCGGTTAGGTAGATGAGGCACTGTCTCAACTGCAGATGCCCCATCACGTGCTCCATTAAGTGCTGGAATGTTGCTGAGGCATTGGACAGGCCAAACAGCATCACTCAGAACTCGAATAGACCCAGTGGGGTGGTGAATGCAGTCTTTGGCAAGTTCACGGACGCCATATCCAGTGTTAAAAAGTACCGAGCCTCACTCAGCCCATCCAACGTCTCATCCACATGCGGCATCGGGAACATATCTCCTATCGTCACAGCATTGAGGCGGTCGTACTCAACGCAGAAGCAAGTGGAGTTATCCTTTTTAGCGACAACTACAGGAGTTGTCCATGGACTGGAGGCTGGTGGAATAATACCGTCATGGAGCATCTCCTGTACTGCCTTGTCAATCCTCGCCCACTTGGAGGCCCCTATGCGGTAGGGCAGGATTCTTACTGGTCGTGTGCCTCCCGTGTTGATTCAGTGCTACGTGCGATCCGTCTTCCCCACGTCTGCATCGTGACGGCTAAACACATCTGCGAAGTCTCACAAGAGCCTCCGCAGCTGTGTCGCCTCGCCTCCTGACAGGGCCGCCCAGTACACCTGCACCTCGTCGAGGAGTGGAGGACCCGGTTCTCGGGTCGCAGTTCCCACTTTCCAGGCTAGGTCCTCCTCCTCTTCCGTGGACTGTTCTGCCTCCCCGGGCCATAGGGTGTAACCGCCGTCGGATCAGTCCGTGCCCGCAGCGGATGAATTTCTGCGACCACCTTCCCAGTACAGAGTCATATCGGCGCGTTGTGGGGGTTTAGTACTGTCAGTACCAGGCCCCGTTTGGCGGTAACCACCGTTGCCGCGCCGACCAATCCACAGCATCGCGCAATTTCAGGATAGGGGAGTTAGCAGCCTGGTGTGGATGCCTGCTCCCACCCGCAGAACGCAACCTCTTCCCACCCCGTACCAACCTGTGCACATTTTCTTGGGATGCACACGGTTTCGCCCAGGGCTTCTAGTGCTCCCATTCCGAGGATGCAGGCATGGCATAGTCTCGCTGCCATGTACACATCGAGACGAGATCCTCACCGTACCTACCCGGATCTCCAGCAAGAGCCACCCAATGGTTTGTAAGTCACCGCCACTGGCTTGCGCCAGCTCGTGGTCCGGAGTTCGCCGTTGCCATGGGTCAACCCCGCGGGCCGACACAGCTCACAGCTCACCACCGACACATTAATTCTCGTGTTCAGAATCCAGATCATCTGCCCTTCCACCGGTCCTCGTACCACCGTGGCTGCTCCCAATGGCATCTCGTCACTCCGCATCGCTGGGACGAGCCCCGCTGGCCGCTGCTCCCCAGTAGTGTCCGCTTCCGTCTCTCTGTGCTTTGGGATCCCACTATGGCCCCTGGTACTCCGGACTACCAGGGCCCGTTGTTGTTTAATGGGTCCCGAGAGGGGCGTGAGGTTTTGAGCAGACAATTCTGCCTCACGTGCCCTGTGCCATGTCACCGGTAACACTCGCCCCCACTCCCCCAGCCTCTGGGTGCGGGGTGTTTGACTTAGGCTGTCCCCATCACTTTGCCTTGATCATAACGATTGATGACCCTCCAGCATCCATAGTCGTCGCTCCGAGGATTCTCCTGCGAATCTCATCTCAAGGGCGTCCAAACGACGCTGGATGTTCAGGAGCGTGCCGCTCAGGTCCACTCGGCTCTCTCTCTGGTCGCTGCGTTGTACTGTCGCCACCCCACCGTCAGGCGACGCCACATCCCTCTCTTCCTCCTCCGGGTCCCAGCAGGCCAGTAACGCCCCCCCCCCCCGCATTGGCAGACCCTGCCACGTGCTGTACTCTCGCAGGCCAAGGCTCTGGCCTGGATTTGCACCAATGTCAGTTCGGGGCGCTTCACGTCTTCCTGCCACTAGTCAGTACTCCGGAGGTTCCAGAGAAGCTCGATCTTAACCAGGCTCTGGGTGAAGCAATATCCTCCTTTGGGTGAGTCCATTCAATGAGCATTGACAAACTCTTGATGTAGTCAGCAGGAGCTCACTACGACTGGCGCTCTGCGTCGCCGTGGCAGCTTCTTCTGCGTGGACGCTGGCACGGTCCGGTCGAGCCACTCCCCGACTACCTGTCTGAGCTGGACGTCGTCCCAGGACTCCATAGCGCTTCCCCCAAACGTCAGCGCGATCTCTACTCTCGGTATTGCCCCGGCATGGGTTCTGTACCCCGCGATTAACACAAAACTGTCGCGAAACATAGGTTCCTCCGGTCCCCAGTCTTCCTCTCCGTCACGATTTCACTATGATCACGCTGGCATTGGGCATTCATCACGACATTCCAGAGCAAGCATACGTAACTCTGCTGACGCTCCATTATAACAACAAGGTCTTTATTTGACCGGCGCCAAACTCAAAGGACGAACACGCGGTCAAAACGTGGCGTATGCATAGGTATAAAATCATGCTCCAATACCCCCAACGCAATAGAACTGCCCCCTCCCCGCGACCCCGTTTTAATCTTCCCCGGAACGTCACCCGAACCCCTCCCCTCACGTCATACCCCCAGCCAATTAGCCCTCCTTCCCTAGGTGCCAATTTCCCCATCACTGTCACCCGATTCCCGCCGATGTGACCCACGTAATGTCCGCCAAGTTGTGAGAGGGGGGGGGGTCAGGAATGGGCCCCGGGCGGTGACGGGCCGCTCCTTATCTTGCTAGCCCTAACACGGGTGTCAAAGCGCACCTGTTCCGGCATGGCGCGAAGCTTGACACCACAACTACCTCCTATCTCTAATACTGGCTCCTTTCTCTGATACTGGCTCCTATCTCTAATATTGGCTCCTATCTCTAACACTGCCTCCTATCTCTAAAGCTGGTTCCTATCTCTAATACTGGTTCCTATCTCTAACACTGCCTCCTATCTGTAATACTGGCTCCTATCTCTAACACTGCCCGAGGCAGTACGATTCCCTCCTCGGTCGGCTTTTTCTTGCAGAGTTTGTGTTATCCGGGTAACAATATAACGTAGCGTTCGTTATGGGGAGCGGTGGCGCAGCGGTTAGCACGCTGGGCTACATACCTGACCACCTAAGTTCGAATCCTGCTGCCAGACACCACCAGTTCTGCTTTTCTGAATCTGGGCCTCCCGTAGGTCGATTCAGTCTCAAATGAGTACCTAGTGCAGTGTGTAAACATTGCCACGAGGGAGAAAAGGGATGGGCGTATCGTGGTGCTGTTCACCCACACCCTCATGTGCCATGCAGACCTTCGTGGATGCTGCTTGCTAGCAGCACTTGACCCTGCTGTGTGTTGAGCTTACACAGGGTCCTTTGTCTGTGTGTGCAGCACCCGTTCCTGAAGCTGGCCAAGCCGCTGTCCAGCCTCACCCCGCTCATCGTGGCCGCTAAGGATGCGATCAGGAATGCGCGCTAGACTCCCTCACTGTACACACTCCACACACACTCTACACACACTGTACGCACACTAGACTCACGCAATGCACTGTACACACACTGTACGTACACACTAGACTCACTCATACGTTTGCACATACACTAGACTCACGTGTACACGCACACACACGTTTACACACACTTGTACGTGCGTACGTGTGCACGTACACGTATACACGTGTGTACAAGCGTGTACACGCTCCCACAGGGTACACTGTCACGTGTTTAACTATAACTGCCATTCGCCACTAAGTGGCGGTGATGTCACCACGGTACTTGTGTCAGGCCAGGTGCACCTTGAGGCCACTTGAAGTGTCGAAGGCTCACCAACATGAGGTCATGGAACAGAACCAGGTGTTATGGGTTGCCTCATTGTGGTGACTGGCAGATATAACACCTGTGCTCCCAACTGTGCCAACGTGCTGTGTTTTAGCCACTCCGCGCTCCGCTCGTTGTTGTGAGCGACACTTTTTTGCTCTCCGATACTCCTCAACAAAGGTCGATCTTGACACCGCTGGTAGCAGTCTTCAGCAAGTCCACTCAGCTCCATGTCCTCCTATACCACATCAGTCCATCTCTTCTCCAGTCCGTGCCGCGCCCGTTTAGCCCCCTCTATCCGACCAACAGAAGCTGTTTGAGCATGCGACTTCTGAGCATGTGGACTGCATGACTCAGCCACCGCAGCCTCACCAACTGATACGGAGCGATACCTCGACTGCCCAACCATAGCCGGCCATAAGCACACAGCCTAGGTATGGAAACTTCTCCACTTCCTACACAACTGCCCCAACACTCATGGAGAGCTGAGGGGTGGAGTGTTTGGTCGCATAATATACCCAAGTAGGTGCTTGGCTTTGTCAGGGCTCATGGTAAGACCCCACACTTCTGTGGCATGCTCCAGGTTCAACAGCAGTGCCCCCCAGCTCTTCCTCAGAATAAGCAGCAATCACAAAATTGTCGAGATACATAACATGTAATAATGTAGGTTTTCACAGCTCGATGCATGATGATTTCTTTGAAAAGCTGCCTGTCTCGGGACAGCCGTGTCGATCGCTCCCTTTCCCTCCATTGCGACGTTTCGCCTCACACTGAGGATGCCTCTAACGTCTTAGGCCCTGGATAACCTTATGTACTTCATCTACATATGGCGTACATATGCAGGAGGGGCTACTTCTTCTAAGATCTGAGGCACCACAGCCCCAGCAGGGTCAGCCCCATAATGTCCCACGGTGTAATCTGAGCTGAGGGGATCCCCTCCCTCAAGACTGCACAGAAATGCACAGCAAACCTGCGAACTTTGTTCTTGGGGATCAGAGATCAGATCACCATTTCCTCCTTTAAGGAGGTCATCAGGTGCGGCACTGCAAGTCAATCTTCGGATGGTATTAAAAAGTGACATCTAATCACAGTCTACCGAGAACACGCTGTTTCCCCAGCAGCTCACGACCTCCACTCATTCTTGCAGCGCCGCACAGCTCTCCAAACCTCCTAGCGAGGGCTCGGGTAAGCCGTTTGATTCTCAAGCGCGGCATGTTTTAGACGGCGAGAGTGTGGGCTTGCTGCTTTCTCTTAGCTAGCTGGATCACCTCCATTAACTAGGGTTTCAAGAGTGATATGGACCTTGTACCGAATACAGTTATTCAAGCTGCATGAGCTACAGCCCAAAACTTCACCTGTTTCCCATCAGCATCATGGGGAGGACGATCCCAGCCTCAGTTTCAAGTGATGAAAGTTTTGCTTACAGCTTTCATCAGACAACCGAGACCAGGCCACTATGGGCTTGAATTTGGTCCCAGGTAGACGTCCACCATTGCCGTCAAATAATGGCAGGTGCATCGTGCAGATGACAAGCCAATGGTCAGAGGGCAGATCGGCTCCTTGATAGGTTCTGGTGTCAAAGGACATGGGCCTGCATCCACTGTTCCGCCACTATATAGTCCAGTAAATGTTCTTGCTTGGATTTGACATGTATCCATGATGTGTGTGGATGCACTTGATGGAACAGCATGTTCGTGTTTACGAGCACATGGGCTGCACAAAAATTTAGCATCCTCCTCTATCATTGTTTTTGGGTTGATCTGGCCCATGCCTTCGAATAACTTCAACCCAGGTATCTACATCATGACCCACTCGGGCATTAAAGTACCTTGTCAAAATGAGTCTATTCAGAGGGACCACTTTAGCCAGCATCTGGGAAAGGGGGTCCTAGAAGGCATCCGGTTCATCGGCCTTGCCTGCATCCCTATCATGATGTTCATATTTGGTGGGGGCATAAGCCACCACCACCACCACCACCATAATTTCTCGTCTCCCATAGGGAGGCCAGCCCACAGTAGCATGGGACTCACAGGTTCCCACATAGCACCACCACTCTCCAACATCCCCTTTTGTTATTCTAAAGAAAATTTACTCCGTTTGACAGTTTCCTGCCCCGAGTGGAGGACTGTCCATTTCTCATGATTACTGCAGCCAAGAATCAGTCCACGGACATTCTGTATACCACAGACGTCCAGGCTGTACCTGTGCAGCTCTACAGAGGAATGACAGCTTTTTCTCAACAAGCATTCCATGTGGCCGCACGCAGCAGACTTTTGTAGTTCTTGGAGGAACCCCGAGGGTGGATAATTAGTCTCCCGACTCATGTGTACAGACACTGTCACACGCACACACATATGTCCGTACATGAGCCGGGAAATTTTTACATGCGGCCTGCCAAGTGTTATAACTTATTCACTCTTATGTACGTTTATGTGTGCCATCAATTGAGACTTTCATGACGTCAATAATGGGTCTAACATTTGAGCAGCTTCTTTAATAAATGTACTGTTTAGTTACTCTCTTCAGTGTGATCCTTGGACAGAGTTTAGAGGTTTTATCGAGTTTTAAAAATTCACTTTCTTCGCCGTTTATTGGGCTTTGCACTTGCCGCTCAAGATTGCCATGCGTGGGGCACGCGTTTCACACGTCACAGACTTCTGCACTTAACGCAAACATATACAAAGAGAAAGATCCCCCGTGTAGCCTTAATATTGTAGGGTCAAGTGCTGTTGTAGAGTAGCAGCTATGAAGGCTGGCATGGGTGGATGGCCAGCACCAGGCTCAGCCTTGTTTGTCTCCCAGTTAGTGGTGACGTTTACACGCCACACCAGGTACCCATGACGTCAAATCGGTATAGTGGAGGCTGGGAAAATCATCACCGTGTTGGCCGTGAACGGAAGTCGAACTTGAGTCTTGTATTGCAGTCCACGCATCTACCTACACACACACATCTCCCACAACCAACTGCTACTCTTCGCTACTAAGTAGTGGTAATGTCACCACAGCGCTTGTGTTAGGCCAGGTGCACCTTTAGGCCATACCCACCGACCCTGTCCCAGCCACATTCTCTCAGTCTCCGTCTTCTCCAGTAAGTCGATTTTTCCGGAGCCTGATCGGACTATGTCCCGCGTTTCCACCGCTCGCTGTCCGTCGAACGACGGCGATGAAACTGCGGCACCACGACTTGGACCGCAGACGCGTGACGGCTCGACGATAACGGCACGGTGAGGATCGGCATTCACTCCGCGACCGTTCAGCCAGCGAGCAGAGACTTCTTGACTTTTGATGCTTTATTGAACAGCGCGACGCGGGCCCCAGGGCACGATGAACACAGTGAGTAGTCGACTACATGTTGACGCCCTGATGACTGCTCCGTCTCATCGCCTGACGACCAACTGACGAAAGCTCCGTCTGACCGATTGCTGAAGACTCACTGACCAACTCCCAACCCGTCCTTTATATCCCTCCATGCCGCCCCCCCCCCCCCCCC
>JAZEWT010000017.1:2055175-2095975 GCA_036362905.1 Mordacia mordax | reverse complement strand
CATGTGGAGCACTCTGTACAAACGCAATGCACATAGTCTATCTGCTTTTCCCTGGCAGTCAGGGAAGCTGCCCCTTCCCACTCGCCCCATCGCTCCGGCTCCTGCCGTCCCTCCGGGGCCCCCCACACACTCGGGCCCCTCCGCCAAGGGTTCCCCACACGCAGCTGCTGGCCTCGAGAGCGGGGGTGTGCCCCCTCCCACCACCATTCCCGTGGCTACCATCAGTGGACAGCAGGTGAGGCCTCGTTTGCCATGCCTCTGTGCGTAATTGTAGCGTGGCAGTGACGTGAGTGATGTTTCTCCGAACAAGATTTGGGGCTCTCCTAGGTTGGCTCAGCCTGACACGAGTACAGGCAGTCCCCAGGTTACGATTGAGTTTGTGCATCAGTTTGTTCGCGTGTCGGAATGCAAGTTCATGACTGCTTCGTACTGTATACAAAGCAGTCAAGGATGTGGACATTATTTGCACTGTTGTAGATGTGTCGCTTCTAAAAACCTAAAGTCTGAACTAAGCGTTTCATTTTATACCGTACACTACATGCAGCACAATTAATTTTATCTTATAGGAGCTAGCTCGTAAGTACAAGCGTAAGTCGGACGTTTATTAGTCAGCTACTGCTTGTACTAGGCACAGTGTGTAAAGATCACCACAAGGGAGACAAAGGCGGCCATGCGTGGTGTTGTCCACCAATCCCCTCATGTGCCATGCCGGCCTTCATAGTCGCTACTAGCCACTATTGGTATTTGACCCGACAATCTCTCAAGACTCTGTCATTGTGTGTGTGCATGTGTTTAGGGTCCGGGTGGTGTGTCCCACCACCCCATCGTGGGCGCGGGAGTGCAGGCCGTGCAGATGTCAATCATCCGCAGCACTGTGCAGGGGGCGCCCTCTGTCTTCTCCCACCTGCCCAGGGGTGAGTGCACGCGCGTGTGAGTGCAGTCACGTGCGTGCGTGTGTGCGTGCGTGCCTAAGTGTGTGTGTAGTTAGTGTGGTGGGCCAGAAACGCGGCGACACGAGTTCGAGTCCCATTCATGGCCAACACTGGTGACGATTTTATAAGCCGGTCCTGGGCCTCCCCTAGGTCGACTCAAACACAAATGAGTACCTAGTGTGTGTGTAAATACTGCTATTAGGGAGACAAAGACGGCCTGGCGTGGTGGTGGATACCTACCACTTCTTATGCTGTATAGGCCTTCAAAGGTGTTCGCTGACAGCACTTGACCATATAGTTTGTTAATGTTATACTGTGGATCTGCAACGACGTGTGTGTGTGTGTATATATATAAAAACCCCAAAAAATGTTATTAATAATAATTACATTTATAATAATAATTTTCACCCGAGGGTCACAAAGTACTGCACAGAGCTGCGGAGAGAACGGCACGTCAACAGCAACGGCAGAGAACTGCAAATCAGCAACAATAAAAAAATTTGGGTTTTTTTTTTACAATTCCGAGCTGTGGCGAGAACGCCATGTCAACAACAACACCAGAACAGCTCAACTGAAAGTCAAACAGCAGTGACATTATAGGACATAAAGTCAGCAAAAAATAAATAATTTTTTAAACAAACAAGGAAGGAACATATGTTCCCGAGCACAAGCAAGTCGGAAGAGAGCCAACATCCCAGCACGGCACTACTGAGCAGCATCAACAGTCCTAGCCGGAGGACTTGAAAGCTCTACGGAACAAGTGAACGAATCTCTAGTGGAAGGGCATTCCAGAGCCTTGGAGCAGCGCTCGAGAAGGCTCTGTCACCCATCGAATGGAGGTGCGACCTGGGCACATGCAGCAAGCCTTGAAGGAGGATCTTGAATTCAATCCTGTATTTAACAGGTAACCAGTGGAGAGACATCAGTACTGGGGATATGTGATGATGGATGGGTGTGCGAGTGAGGACTCTAGCAGCCGCATTCTGCACATGTTGGAGCAGTGCATTTCAATAATCGATTTGTGAGGAGATAAACATGTGTATTAGCCTCTCAGCGTCAGCAGGTGACAGGATATTGTGCAGTTTGGCTATATTTATAGAGTGCTTTTACCCGAGGGTCACAAAGCACTTGCCAGAGCTGCGGAGATAACGGCACGTCAACAACGACATAAGAACGGAAAATCAGCAGTAATGGGTTTTCTTTAGTTCTCTCTGAATGAGCACCTTTGAAACGTAATTAATACACGTGTATTATGAATGTATTTTTTATTCATGACTTTTATAAGCAAAGCAAGTTAACTTGAGCAGGACGCTTCACGCAAAGAGATTATAGCTCTCAGATGATAATACTGGTAAATACAATTGGAAACAATCACACTGTGCACACATCTACTTAAAAAAAATAAACTTATTTTATAAATAAGTAAAACCTTGAATGCTTAGCTTGCTTAATTATAATAATAATATTTGCATTTCTAAAGTGTCTGTTACCCAAGGATCACAGAGCACTGCACAGAGCTGTGGAGACAACAGCATGTCAACATCAGAATACCTCAGTTAAATAAAATAATGATTAAAACCATTGACGCACATCAAGTAAGAAATAACATAATTGTAAAATAAAGTAATAAGTTTCCTGAGCAGGCACAGGTGAAGAGCACACCATCATCCAAGCACACAGCAGTGAGAAACATCAACAGTCCCAGCCAGATGAGTTCATGAACCTTGGTTTTACCAAGCTCTGAACTCTGGGCTGACCTGACCAAATACGGTTCGTGCCTATTATTTTGATGGCGGAATATTGAACTCACGATTGAGTGCTCCAGCAACTTGAGATTTTATACCGTGATCGAGAATGTGCATGATTCGCGGCCAGAATGGGCATCGCAAACCAAATATAACAGGCCTCACATTGTGAAGAACGCAACAGGAGCTCGCAAACTACCGGTACAAATCAATCTTAACGAACTAGCAGAGTGTGGAAAAGCATTACCAATGGATTTGTTCCATATTTCCTTCACGCATTCTTATCGAGATGAGTGGTGGAAAAAGAAAGTATAGCATCAGCAATGTTGTCTTTTTTTATGCTGCTATATATCTGCCGAAAATATCATTTCAATTTATCTTTTTTCCATTCTAATGTACAAGGTGTATTGACGAGCTTCTGAATTTTGTCTCTCCCCACGAGTTGAAATGCATCCAATAGATATTACATTATGATAATTGAAAAGCTATTTGAAAATTGAAAAACTGTATGATAATATTAATCTGGCGCCTTAGGGAGGGGTCGACGGGACGTCGCCCCTTAGCTATTTTCAGTAAGGGAGGGGAAACACTGACCTCTCCTGAGGAGATAGTTGGAAGGTGGAAAGATCACTTTGAAGTACTCCTTAACCCGGGGGACACGCCCTCCTTCCAGGAGGCAGTGCTGGAAACCTGCGGTGGGGTCGGGTCCACTACTGTGGCTGAAGTCACTGGCAGTCAGTGACCTCCGGAATAGTGAGGCTGCAGGTGTGGATGAGATTCGTCCGGAGATGTTGAAAGCACTGGACAGTGTTGGGGTGTCGTGGTTAGCGCGCCTCTTCAATGTTGCATGGAAAGTGGGTTCCATACCTCTAGATTGGCAAACTGGGATAGTGGTCCCTATCTTTAAGAAAGGGGACCAAAGAATGTGCTCCAACTATAGAGGGATCGCACTCCTTAGCATTCCAGGTAAAGCCTATGCCAGGGTTCTGGAGAGAAGACTTCGATCATTAGTCGAACCACAGATTCAGGAGGAACAAAGCGGTCTCCGTCCTGGCCGTGGTACCATGGACCAGCTTTTTGCCCTCTCACAGATAATTGAGGGGTCATAGGAGTTTGCTAACCCAATCTACAATGTTTTGTAGATCTTGAGAAAGCCAATGACCGTATGCCCCGAGATTTACTTTGGAAGCACTGTGGGAGTATGGTGTGCCGGTATCGCTTTTGAGAGCAATCCGGTCTCTCAATTCCAAGAGCGAAAGCTGTGTCCGTATACTTGGCGTGAAGTCGAATCCGTTCAGTGTGGCCGTTGGTCTCTGCCAAGGGTGTGTCTTGTCTCCGCTCCTATTCGTGATTTTCATGGACAGGATCTCAAGGCGCAGCCGGGGTATGGAGAGTGTCCAGTTTGGGGGCGTGGAAGTGGCATCGCTGCTGTTTTCAGATGACGTTGTTCTTCTTGCCCCATCGGATTGTGACCTCCAACAGGCACTCGAGCGTTTCGAGGCTGAGTGTGATGTGGCTGGGATGAGAGTCAGCACCTCAATCTGTGGCCATGGTCCTTGGTCCTCTCACGGAAAAGAGTGGGTTGCTCTCTTCAGGTGAGGGGAGAGCAGTTGCCTTTAGTGGAGAAGTTTAAATATCTTGGGGTCGTGTTCACGAGTGATGGTAAGCGGGAACGTGAGGTTTGCCAGCGGATTGCAGCAGCGTTTGCAGTGATGCGAGCACTGTACCGGTCCGTGGTAGTGAAGCGGGACCTTGGTCCTAGGACAAACTCTCGGTTTACAGGTCAATCTATGTCCCTATCCTCACCTATGGTCATGAACTTTGGGTCATGACCGAAAGAACGAGATCGAAGATACAAATGGCAGACATGAGGTTTCTCCACAGGGTTGCTGGGCTCACTCTCCGTAAAAAGGTGAGGAGCACAGAAATCCGGGAGAACCTCAGAGTAGAGTCGTTGCTCCTCCAAATTGAAAGGAGTCCGTCGAGGTGGAAAAGATGCCCCCTGGAAGGCGCTCCCCTGGGAAGTCTACAAGGCACGGCCCATTGGGCGGAGACCTAGAGGCCGCCCCAGGACACGCTGGAGGGATTACATCCTTCGGCTGGCCTGGGAACACCTGGGAATCCCCCAGGAAGAGCTGGAATCTATTGCTGAGGAAAGGGATGTCTGGTCCACTCTCCTTGGACTGCTGCCACTGCGACGCTCACCAGGACAAACGGTTTAGAAAATGGATGGATGTATGATAATACAACACTAACCCACTTGCAAATCAATGCATTTGGCAAAACATACAATACAATAATTTGTTATGTTTCAATTATGCATTCTGAATGGGCTGTTTTTCGTAACTTGAATCGGTGTATCAATTGCACGGTGGAACGATGGAATCGTGTATGAATAAATACATTTTAAATAGTCTGATATGACGATTGCTTCGAAAAGCCGCTCTCTCGGGACAGCCGCGTCGATGGCTCTCCTCTCCTCTCCTCACGACGTTTCGCCTCACACGTTAGAGGCATCCTCAGGCGCAGTATGTGTGTGTGTAGTGCCTGTTGCTCCTATATATATGTGTGTACTATGTATGTGTCGAGTCATCTTTTGTTGCGTGGGGTCTACATCTAAATCATATTAACATTAATATCTTTGTCCTATTCACACCCCGGAACTGCGATAACCCCCTCCTGCTTTGTGTGTGGCTAGTCCTCTAATTTGCATCTCATGAAAGAACTTCCCACACACCTTGTGATCGCCCTCTGATGTCCACACCCCATAGCTCTATATCTGTGCATTGCTATTCAGAAAAGTCAGCATGTTGGGTAGATTTGTCGCTAGAAAAAATTATGGACAGTGGTTGAAAGTGGTGGCGCGGTGGCGCAGTGAGTAGCGCTGTCGCCTCACAGCAAGAAGGTCTCCGGTTCGGTTCCCGCCCAGGGTGCCTTTCTGTGTGGAGTTTGCGAGTTCTCCCCGTGTCCGCGAGGGCTTTCGCCGGATACTCTGGTTTCCTTCCACCGTCCCAAAAACACGCCCAGTTTAATTGACAGTTGGTTAAATCGTCCCCCAGTGCCCTGCGATAGAGTATCGCGGGACCTGCACGTAGCCTGGCAAACCGTGCAGTAGGTCACCTTGGCAACCACAGCCATGAAAACCCCACTTGGGGTCAACGTCGACACCGTGTCGGTGTAGAGCAAAAAAGAAGGTTGAAAGTAATGATGTAGTGAGCGGCAGCCAAAGGAAAGCACGTACCCAAGGATGACTACAGTCGAGATGGTCATAATTGTCCTTTTTCATCATAACCGTTTTGAGTGATCCTCCTCTCTCCTTTGCGACATTTCACCTCCCACATTGGCGGCATCATCATGATAATGACTAAGCTAATCCAAAATAACAGCCACTGAGTGAATATATCATGCTTCGAGCAGTGACAGACCACATCAATACACGATAAGGTCAGCTCACCTGAGGTATAGGACTGATATTGTAGGAATATGAGGGAGGGGTAGTGGCATTGGGAGGCAATCGCCCAGCAGCGGATAGATGATGACGATAATCACGATAATAATTGTGTAAATCAGACGGAAAATGATAACGAGATGAGTAAAAAAACTATTCTGAACGCAAAGGGAAAAGCTATAAATCTGTGTCCCAGCTGCAACAAATAAGAACACACCTGGTATCAAGTCCAAGGTTATAATAATAATAATTGCATTTTTATAACGCTTTTCACCCGAGGGCCACACAGCGCTGCACAAAGCTGCGGAGAGAACGGCACGCCAACAATGACGCGAGAGCGGAAAATCAGCAACAATAACATTTTTGGGGTTTTTTTTAATATACACGGAGCGCTGCACAAAATTGCGTAGAGCATGGCACATCAACACCGAGATAACGGCAAATCAGCAATATCGTTTTTTAGGAGGTTTTTTTTTTACAAATCCGAGCTGGTATGTCAACAACATCAGGACAGTTCAACTGAAAGTCAAATAGCAGCAACAAAATTTAGGACATAACATAAGTGATAAAAAAAACAGTTATGTAACAATGTTTTTTTCCATTCTAATGTCGTTGTTGTTGACGTGCAGTTCTCTCCGCAGTATAAATGCTATTATTATTATCTGTGTGCGCACGTGTGTGGGGTTTTGTGGAGGATGAGGGGGTCATTGCTCAGCTCTCTGACCGTGGCGGCACCTGGTTGTTGTTGTGACAGGGGCGGCAGTGGCCGCCGCCATCTCTACTCCCAAGGGCGTGACCACAACAGTCCTGCGCAACCCCACGCCGCCCATCATCCACCCCATACAGGTGCCAATGCTACCCGCAATGCGACCGCTAACACAACCCAGCACTACCGTTAACATAACTACTGACTTATTATTATTAATATTTACTTAGCAGACTCCTCGATCCAAGATGACTTACACCATTACAGGCGATGAGGGAGGCACGCCATGCAGTCAACTGGCGCCAACACCTCCCAGACAATGCATTCTATATTTTATGATGTTATCGGCCAAATAATTAATTATTAATGATTATAATAATATAAAAATGATAATTAACTTTTGCAATTATTTAGTTTGTTACTTGATATCATTGAGTAATATTTATTTTTTTATTCAATTGATATATTCTAATGTTGACATATCTCCACAGCTCTGTGCAGCGCCTTGTGATCCTCAGGTGAAAGGTGTTTTAGAGTGCAAATATTAAATATGTATTTGTCTCTCTTTGTGTGTCTTTTTGTTGTCTGTCTCCTTGTGTCTGTGAATTGGTGCCGCAGTCTCGCCTGGCGATGCCATCATCGGGCTCCTCCTCCGGCCCTGGCCCATCGATTGCCCCGGCTCCCCGTGCTCATTCTCCCTCCATCTCCACGGCAACCGCATCCCATGGCAGTGTGGAGGGGTAACGCCAGGACTGCCCACACCAAAAGACAAAGATCCCCCATATAGCCTTAACAGACATGAGGGTCAAGTGCTGTTAGCGAGCACCTATGAAGGTCAACTCGGTACATGAAGAGATGGGTGACCAGCACCACGCTTGGCCGCCTTTGTCTCCCAAGTGGCAATGTTTACACACCGCACTAGGTACTCTTTTGAGGCTCAGTTGATTTAGGGGAAGCCCAGGACCAGTTCAGGAAATCGTCACTGGTGTTTGCCGTGAGCGGGATTCGAGCTCGGGTCGCCGAGTTAGTAACCAAGCATGCTAGTCACCGCATTACCTCTCCCCGCTCATACCACCACCAATAACAACAACGACCGCCGTTCTCCAGTAAGTGGCGGTGACATCACCGCGCGCTTGTGCCAGGCCAGGTGCACCTTGAGGCCACATTAAATGTCGAAGGCTCACTGACAGGTCACGAGACACTCAGGTGTTATGGTTTGCCTGACTGATATGACTGAAAGATGCACCACCTGTGCTCTCTACTCTGCCAAATTGCTGTGTTTTACACACCACTAGCACCCACACCACCACTACCACCCACACCATCACCACTGACACCGCATCACCACTACCAGCATACAGCACATCACCACTACCACCCATATCACCACCACCGACGTGACACCACCAGCACCCACACCACCGCCGCTGATATCACACCAACAGCACCACCACTACCACCCCACACCAACCACCAGTGCCCATGCTGTCCACACCACTGACACCACAAGAACCCACCCCACCAACGGCATACCACCTGAGTTCTCTTTCTGTTCACGGCCACCAAAACCAGTGACGATTTTCTGAACCAGTCCCGGAGTACTCCTGGTGCAATCGGTAAACATCGCCACGAGGGAGACAAAGGTGGACGAACGTGGTGCTGGCAACTCACCCCCTCTTCTGCCAGCCTTCACATGTATTCGCTAACTGCACTTGACCCTACAGTTTGTCAAGGTTATATTATTATTTTTAAGTATTATGATTATTATTATTACAATGGCTCTTTGTCATGTGAGTAGTAGTAGTGTAGCGGTTAACGCCCCACACAATGAACCCAGTGACCCGAGTTCGATTCGAGCGCACGACTACAAACACCAATGTTCGGTATAGTATTAGATACCCGCTTAATCCTGCACAGGGTCGCGGGGGGCCGGAGCCTAATCCGCCAGACAGAATGTGCAAGGTTGGGCTATACGCAGGATGTGACGCCAGTACACCGCAGGGCACACGTTTTGCGACAGTTTACTAAGCAGGCCAATGTAGGCAGCTGCGTGTCTTTGGATGGTGGGAGGAAAACAGAGTACCCAGAGAAAACCTACGTGGACACCGGGAGAGAGAGAAAAATTGCAAACTCCACACAGACAGGCACCCGAGCTGGGAACCGAACCTTCTTGCTGTGAGGCGACTGCGCTAATCAATGCACCACCGCGCTACTGCGCCACTCCAAACTGCAATGGTAAATAACATTTCAACCAGCTCTAGAGCTCCCCTCGGCAGCCTCAGCCTTGAATGAACACCTGGTAGGCCATTGTGTGTCTTTGTAGTGGTAGTGATGTGGTGACGCATGTGGTGCGATGTTGGTGATGTCTGTGCAATGTGTGTGCGCAGGCGTGTGGCGAAGGTGATGGTGCAACGGTACTAACTAGTGGTGATGATGATGGTGCTCGGTGTGTGATAGGAATGGCTCTAAGAGCTGCTCTTTCAGGAGAGCAGTGTGGAGCATTTTCTCCTACTCCTGTCTGCGACGCTTCACCTCCCGCGCTGGAAGCAACATCACGCTGCGGCGATGATAGCGGTGATGATCGCGGTGGTGTGGTGTTGGTAATTGGTGGAGGTGGTGATGATGGTGCGGTGCTGGCTGTGCTTGCGCAGGCGTGCAGTGCCAGGTGCATCGCTAGGCGGGGTGGGGGCCCCCCCCCGGCAGCACCAGCCCCCTGCAGCGGAGCCGTCACAGAGATTCCCGCACGGCCACCCAACCGTGCAGCACAAGATCCAGTTGCAGACGCTGCAACAGGTGGGACCACACTCGCACTCACTCGCCCTCACTCACCAATAACTCACCCACACTTGCACTGACCCACACTGATCCACACCCACACTCGCCAACCCTCGCCCACACTCGCCTTTACCCATAAGACAATGTTCTTCAGCAAACTGTCGGGTCAATTGCCATTAGCGAGCACCGATGAAGGTTGACAACACAGGAAGGGGTGGGTAACCAGCACCATGCCCGGCCGCCTTTGTCTCGCTAGTGGAAATATTTTCACATTACCACTGGGTACTTATTTGAGGCTTAGTCGACCTAGGGGAGGCCCAGGACAGGTCCATAAAATCGTCACTAGTGTTGGCTGTGAGCGAGATTCGGACTCGGGTCGCTGTGTTTGTAGCCCTGTGTGCTAACCGCTGGGTCACCGCTCCCCACATACAATTACAGCAGCAACGGTCATTCGCCACTAAGTGGCGGTGATGTTGCCACAGCGCCTGTGCCAGCCCATATACACCTTCAAGTCATGTAAAGTGTCGAAGACTTGCTGACAGGAGGTCACGGGACAGATGTAGGTGTTATGGGTTGTCTGACCGAGATGACTGGCAGATGCACCACCTATGCTCCCCACTGTGCCAACTTGCTGTGTTTAAGCCGCCTGACGCTCCGCTCATTGTTGTGAGCCTTGTTCCTCCGCCTTCCATTGTTATTGGAGGACGACTGCCTCCAAATGCCTCGTAGCGTCCTTCACAATCCTCATCCACAGAGGTCGATCTTGACACCGCTGGTTGACACCAACCTGGTTAAACCCAGGATGGATCGTAGGCAGGCCAGCCGGAAAGTTTCAAGACGGCGCAGATGTTCCACCAGAGGGGTCCACGTTTCGCAAGTGTAGAGAAGAGAGGGCATGACCACAGCTGAGAAGACCCGAAGCTTCGTGTGGAGCGACAGGTCAGGTAGCTTCCATATAGCATTACATAGCTGATGAAATGATTTAGTTGTCTGACTGATTCGGAGCGGAACCTCCGCTGTCAAACCAGAACCTGTCATAAGCGCACTGCCTTGGTATGTAAACGTCTCCACTGTCTCCACAACTGCCCTATCACTCATGGAGAGCTGAGGAAGTGGAGCATTCGGTGGCATTAAAAACCCCAAACAGGTGCTTGGTTTTGGTGGGACTGTTGGTAACACCCCACTTCTTTGTGGCACGCTCTAGGTTCAACAGCAGAGCCCCCAACTCCTCAGAATGAGCAGCAATCATCAAATCATTGGCAGAGTTAACATGGTTGGCCAATAGGGGGCCATCCCTTGACCACACCCGGGCATCGATCAGCCTTCCATTATACCTGTACTGGATGAAAATTTCACTGGAGCATCCATGGGAATCCTCTCGAACTACGTGGTCAAAAAAGATGTAGGAGCCAGAGTGAATCCCTTTCGCACCCCAAGGTGAACAGGGAATGGCTCTGACTCCCGACCACGTAGCTTTACCCAGGCTTGCCCACCCTCATGAAGGCCCTTAATGATGGTGAGGATGGTGTCAGGGATCCCAAAAGCATGAAGAACAATCCACAGCCCTGGCCTACTGATGGTATCGTAGTCCTTAACAGGGCTATAAAGCAGAGATGCAAGTTCTGTTGAAATTCCGTGCATCGCTGCTGTAGCAACAGGACAGAGATTATGGTGTCTGTGCAAGACTGCCCTGGCCTGAAACCACATTGGGGTTCCTCAAGCCTCTTCACAGCATGCCTGGCAAGTCGATGTTGAACGATCCTTGCTAGGACCTTTCCCAGCACACTGAGAAGTAAGATGTCCCTGTAGTTATTACAATCGGTGCGGTCCCCCTTTTTTAAAGAGGGGGACCACTAGGGCATCATTCCATTTTTGCGGGACCCTTCCTGTGCTCCAGACAGTTTTAATGATGTCATACAGGGCAGTCTGCAGACAAGCTCCACCTTCCCTCAGCATTTCGCTTGTAAGATCATTTCTGCCCAGTGCTTTTCCTGGTCTCAAGCTCTTGATTGCCTTACGTACTTCCTCTCTAAGTGGCGTCTCTGCCCGGCACTCACAGGGTATGGTTACTTCTTCTGTTTGAGGTACCTCAGCCCCAGCAGGGTTACCCCCATGTTGTACCATGGATGTTATCTGCTCTGGGGGGATTCCCCTCCCCCAAGACCTTACAGAAATGCTCTGCAAATCTGCAAACGTGTTCCTGGGGGTCGGAGATCGGATCACTATTTTACCCTTTATTAAGGGTAATTAATGTAGCATTGCCAGTCAATTTTTTGATGGAGTCAGAATGATTTTTGATCACGGGCTACCGAGGCAGACTCCATCTCCTCAGCAGCCCGTGACCACCACTCATCCTTGCAACACCGTACAGCTCTCTGAACCTCCGAGCGAAAGGCTAAGGTTAACCTCCTCGTTTTCGGGCGTAGGATGTTGCAAACAATAGGAGTGGGTCTGCTATTTTCTCTCGGCTATCTTGAACATCTCTTCCATTCTTCAGGGTTTCTGCAGAGGTCTGGATCATGTACCCAGTGCAGCCATTACAGCTATATGAGCCAGAGCCCTAAACCTCACCCATTTCCCCTCGGCATCGGGAAGAGTGGGGGACGATGTCAGCCCCAGCTGCAGACGATGTTAGAATCAGCTATCTGAAACCAGGCACCTGTCGGTTTGAATGGGGTCCTGAGTGGACACATACTATTGCTGTGAAGGAATGACAGGCGGATCTTAGAGATGACAAGCTGATGGTTAGAGGTCAGATCAGCTCCTCGGTACGTCCTGGGTCAAGGACATGGGCCCGCATTCGCTGCTCCGCCAATATGTAGTGCAGCATGTGGTCTTGCTTGGACCCGGCATGCACCCAAAATGTTGTGCGGATTCGCCAATGACAGAACAGCACGTTGGTAATTACGAGCCCATGGACTGCACAGAAGTCTAGCAGTCTCCTACCGTTGTTGAGCTAATCTGGCCCATGCCTTCCAATCACTACAGCCCAGATGTCTGCATCATGACTCATTCGGACATTTAAGTCACCTAGCAAAATGACTATCCTGAGGGGTCACTTTAGCCAACACCTGGGACAGGAGGTCATTAATCTGACTCATCATCCTTGCCTGCATCCCTCCACTGATGTTCATCTTCAATGGAAGCGTAAGCCGCCACCACCATCCCTCGCCTCCCATTTATAGGGAGGCGAGTCCACAGTGGCCTGGGACTCACAGGTTCCCACACCTCACCACCCCGTTCATACGCTCCCTTAATTCTTTTATTTAGAAGAAGAGCCACTGCCTGTTGCTTGGCAGTTTTCTCATCCTGAATGGAGGATTGTCCACCCCTCCTGATGACTGGAGCCAGAACTAGTCCACCGGACCTCCTGTATCCCACAAAGGTCCAAGCAGTACCGGTCCCACTCCCAATAGAGGAGTGGCAACCTCTCTTCTGCAACAAGCATTCGAACATTCCATCCCCGTTGCCACACTCAGTGGCTTTTTGTTGTTTCTCGTGGAACCCCGGTGATCGAAACTCAGTCTCCTGGCTCCGCCAAATGGGGTTTGGCCAGGAGACACATACTATAGGTTTTCTGTAAATTTTCGTGGTTTTGTAGTAATTAAATGGGAGGTTGGGGGGCTACCAGCCCCCCACACCCATCCAGAGTCCCCTTGGCTGCTGAGGAAGCTGAGAGCAGCAACCACAGCGTTACCGACCGGCACCACGAGGAGGAAGGGGGTTGTTTTGCCAGCCTCCCCACATACTCATACTCGCACACCCTCACCCATATTCTTATACACACACAACACCCTCACCCATACTCACACACACCCTCGCCCATAGTCACACACACACACCCTCACACTCTAACCCACCCACGCACTTTCATCCCTACTCACACCCACAGACACTCACACCCACGCTCACCTACACTCACCCACGCTCACACACGCTCCCGTGTGCCCCTGTGCCCTCTCCCTGCAGAAAGCCATCCTAGGCACCCCGATCCCAGTCACCGTGGCACCCATCCAGAGCAGCGTCGCCACCTCCTCCGTCTCGCAGAGTGAGTGATGCAGGCGTACACGCCGCCCGTGGCGGCGAGTGTTCCACTCACGCATGACCTCCCATGCTATACTGTTACTTGCAGTATGCAGTACCCTGCATGTAGTACACAATGTAACGTTAAATATAGTGTTCCGATTGTTTTTTTAAACAATCGGCATTTACAGTAGTACACATTAGGTCCAAATCCTGAAAGCGTCGAATGCAGTACCGCTTTGTCTACAGTGTTGTATAACGTTTTATACTGTTGTGTCCTGACTCGAAAATAAATTGACTCCGGAACGGATCTCTGGAACGGAACTCTGGAACGGAACTCTGGAACGGAACTCTGGAATGGAACTCGGGAACGGAGCTAATGCAGTGTCTGGCAAATGTTAGTGCTGGCTGAATGCATGGCTGCCTTCCCCTCACAGCTCTGTTGCTTTCTCATACCTCTAATGATGTAAGTCGCTCTGGATAAGGGCATCTAATAAATAATAATAGCTCGGGGATGGAACCAATCCATAACCTGGGGGACTGCCTGCAAGTAGATAACAAAAACAAATACATTAATAATATTATTTTGCATTTCTAAATCACCTATCATCCGCGGGTCACAAAGCGTTGCAAGGAACTGTGGAGAGAACGGCATGTCAGCAACAACATTAGAATAGATAAATGCAGTAAAATAATGACTAAATCAATGAAGCACATCACATAACAAAAAAAGGAATAATTGTTCCTGAGCAGGCATGGTCAACAGCGCACCATCATCCAAGCACACAGCAGTTAGCAGCATCAACATCCAAGCACACAGCAGTTAGCAGCATCAACAGTCCTAGCCAGAGGACTTCAAGGTCATTCCAAACAAGTGAGTCTTGTGACGGGGTTTTGAACGTTCCCAGGGACTCTTACTGACCGAATTTCCAATAGAAAGGAGTTCCAGAGTCTGGGAGCAGTGCCAAGAAGACTCTGTCACCCATCATACGCAGGTATGATCTGGGCACATGGAGCAACCCCGTATTGGAGGATCGAAGTTGTCATGTTGAGGAGGATGCCTGAAGTAGGTCACAGATGTATGTCGGAGCAGTGCCAATGAGAGCATGAGAGCGTGAGAGCCAGCGGAAAGATGCCAGCACTGGGGATATGTCATTGTGGATGGGATAGCAGATTAGGGCTCTCGCAGCCACATTATTCACACGGAGACTATTGATAAGGTAGGCAGGGACCCCAGGAAGTCGTGCATTGCAATTAGCAATTTGTGAAAATATGAGGATATAGATTAGGTTATCATCTCATTAAAACCTTGACAGATCACTGGGGCGACTGCTGGGAGCTTTGGTGAAGGCCGGCATGGCAGGTTTTTGCGGGAAGTGCAGCTCCAGAGCTGTCGAGTGCAGTGCGTCGACCCCCCCTGCCACGTGCAGGGAGGGACCCTCCCCACCACCCTCGGCGTTGCAGAGTCCGGCATCTCTTAGCTGTCCGATGTCCACATACATGCAGCTAGAGTTGCGTGGACCCTGCTGATGACCCGTGTAGTAGTATGTGATGGGGGGGCGAGTGTGCTTATTTAGCTGCTCTCGCGATTGCGTAAATTGGTCAATGGTAATATCTAACTAACAGAAAGAATGTCTTGCCCGAGGCGGTTTGATTCCCACCGAGGACGTCTCTGTGTGTGGCAGTTGTTGCAGCTGGCTGACTGAATAGCAGTCTTGCCCTTGCGTCTCTCTTGTTCCCTCGCTACATCTCTGTAATGGTGTAGGTCGCCCTGGATAAGAGTGTCTGATAATTAATAATAATAACTACAAACTCGGTGACTTGAGCTCGATTCCTGCTCATGGCCAACACTATTGGTACCAATTTTATAAGTGGTCATGGGGCTCCCCTACGTTGACTCAGCCTCAAATGTGTATCACCAACATCAATGTGTTTTATCGCAGGAATCCCGTAAAGAGCTGGCAAGCTCACTAGGTATTTTTTAGCTGTAATAATAAACATCAATCTGTAAACCTAACTCAGTAGTGCATTGCAACTCTTGTCTCTCATGCCCCTCCTCTCCCTTCCGTAGCCGTGCCAACACATGCTGTGGCTAATGTTCCGGGACACGGCATTCACCCTCAGGCGGCTCCACCCCCGTCCATCCCCGTGGGTGAGTGCATCCTTCCACTCGTGTGTGAGCCCGCCCCTCTGCTCGTGTGGTCACCCACCGCTCCACACGTGTAAGAGAATATGAATCATAATTCTTAAAGTATCCAGTGCATGAATGCTTCATATACAGTACAGGAAATCATTATAAATATCGTTCTGACATTCGAACGGAACTCGGGAACAGAACCCATTCGTAGCCCGGCGACTGCCTTGAATGGATTGTTATAAGTACACTCAATGAAGGTGACGTAGCACAACTCCAGTTGCATACATTAATTGGTATTTTTGAAAGGTTGAATTTGCTCCTTCTGTTGTGGTAAAATATGTAAACGTTTGCCATGCCACAGTTGTATCTTCACGCTTCTTTGCCCTTTTTTTATTAATTTGTTGTGCTGTGCAATATTGAGTGCTGCTGTTTACTTGTGATGGGATGGTGGTGCGCTGTTGATATGTGCCTGCTCAGGAACACTTCTGATTGTCATTATGCATACCCACTTAATTCTGTACAAGGCCGTGGGGGGGCTAGAACCTATTCCGGCAGACACGGTGCAAGGCTATACCCAAGATGTGATGCGAGTACATTGCAGGGCACTTTTGCTGGGGCACAGGCCAATTAACCTAGGTAGCAGTGTGTCTTTGGACGGTGGGGGAAAGCGAAGTACCCAGGGAAAACACGCGCGGACACGGGCAGAACACACTATCTCCACACAGGCACCCAAGCCGGGAACGGAACCAGGGACCTTCTTTCTGAGAGTCAGCAGTGCAACTCACTGCCACCGCAATGCCCTAGGAACATGTCTTCCTTTCTTTCTTTATTTAAATATATTTTGTTATTTGCTGTCCTTCATTCATTTGTAGTTATTTTACTTATTTGATCTAGTCTGATATTGTTGACATGCCGTTCTCTCCACAGCTGTGTTCAGCACTTTATAACCCTCGGGTGAACGGCACTTTGGAAATGTAAATATTATGTTTGGGGTTTCATCTTTGTTGTGAGTTTGTTTAATTTCCCCTTGGGTTTTATACATTGCTGCGTTGGTCAATTCGGACGTTTGTTGTCGCAGGAATCCCACATCTAGAGCTTACAAGCTTACTGGGTACTTTATTTTGTAAAAATAAACTTCCGTCTATCTACAAGGGGGATGTGTGTGTGTGTGTGTGCGTTTGTGACGACCTGCAGCAAAGGTGATCCCGCAGCAGCAGATCCCGAATCGTCACGACTATTCGGCGGAGCGGCCACCCTCGTTCCTCGCCATCCCCGGGACTCACCGCGCCTCCCCCAACCCCAATGCTGGCCCCGCCACGGCAACTGCTGTCACCATGGAGACACGCACACCCGACAACCGGTGAGGGGGTGACTAATGCGGCCGCCGCCACTGTTTTTATGATCACCTCCATCACGGCCACCTTCCCCACCATGGAAACAATCACAGCAATCACCACTATCATGTGATTACCTGAGAGGTCTGTGTGTGTGCTGCATGGTGTGTGTGTGTGTGTGCACTACACTGTGTGTGCTATGTGTTGTGTGTGTGGTGGATCTACACTACATGGTGTATGTGTGGGCTAGGTTAAAGTTAGCCGAGAGAAAACTGCAGGCCCACTCCCACCGCCTGCAACATCCTACGCCCGAAAACAAGGTTTACCGCAGCCTTCGCTTGGAGGTTCGGAGAGCTGTGCAGTGTTGCATTGATGAGTGGTGGTTGTGAGCTGCTGAGGAAATGGAGTCTCTATTGGTAGCCCGTGATCAAAAAGCACTCTTTAACTCCATGAAAAGATTGAGTTGCAACGCTGCATCGATTACCATTCTTAAAGGGGAAAATAGCGATCCAATATCCAACCCCCAGGAAAAAGTTTGCAGATTTGGAGAGCATTTCTCTAAGGTGTTGGGAGAGGGGAACCCCACCAGATCAGATAACACGGTGGTAACAATATGGTGGTGACCCTGCTGAGGCTGTGGTACCTCAGATAATAGAAGAAGTAGCCACACCCTATGAGTGACTGGTGATGCCAGCTGTAGAGAAAGTATGTAAGGTGATCGAGAGCCTGAGACCAGGATCTTACAACCGAAATGCTGAGGGAAGGTGGTGCTTCTCTGCAGACTGCTCTACATGACATTAAAACCATCTGGAGCACAGGAAGGGTCCACCAAAAATGGAATGATGCCCTTGTGGTCCTCCTCTTTAAGAAGGGGGACTTCACCGATTGTAAAAACTATAGCGGCATTTCGCTCCTCAGTATACCGGGAAAGGTCCTGGCAAGGATCATTCAACATCGTCTCCTTGCCAGGCACGCTGAGGAGAGGCTTGTGGAACCCCAGTGTAGTTTTAAACCGGGGCAGTTTTGCACAGACGCCATATTCTCTGTCCGGTTGCTACAGCAGAGATGTAGGGAATTCCAACAGAACCTGCATCTCTGCTTTATTGACCTGGTCAAGGCCTACGATACCATCAATAGGCCAGGACTGTGGATTGTTCTTGTGTGTTCGGGGTCCCTGACACGCTGCTCACCATCATTAATGACCTTCATGAGGGTGGGCAAGCCCAGGTAAAGCTATGTGGTCGGGAGTCATTCCCTGTTCACCTTGGGGTGTAACAGCGATGCCCTCTGGCTCCTACATTATTCAACGTCTTTTTTGACCACGTAGTTCGAGAGGCTTTCCATGGATGTTCCAGTGGAATTTCCATCTGGTACAGGTACGATGGGAGGCTGATCGATGCCCGGGTGTGGTCAAGGGTTGGCTCTCTATTGACCAACCATGTTATCCATGCCGATGATTTGGTGATTGCCGTTCATTCTATGGAGGAGTTTGGGGCTCTGCTGTTGAAGCTGGAGCATGCCACAAAAAGGTGGGGATTATCATCAGTCAGACCAAAACCAAGCACCTGTCTGGGTATTTAGTGTCCCCAAATGCAGGCAGTGTGCTTATGGCCGGTTCCGGTTTAACAGCGGAGGGCTCGCTCCGAATCAATCAGAGAGCATTATTGTTTCATTGTCTATGTAATGCCGTCTGAAAGCTGCCTGGCCTGTCACTCCATACGAAGCGTCGCGTCTTCTCAGCTGTAGTAATGCCCTCTCTTTATGGTTGCGTAACGTGGACCCCCCTGGTGGAACATCTGTGCCATCTTGCAACTTTCCCGCTGGCCTGCCTACATCCATGTTGGGTTTAACCAGGTTGGATTGTGTGAGGAGCTCTCATTCCCTAACTATTTGGACAAAGTCCAGTTGGTGAGCACCTCCCGCAGGCAAGGCTGTGGTGGCTGGGCTATGTAGCCCGCATAACAGCCACCGCATGCCCAAGCAGTTTCTCTTTGGCCGTATAGAGGGGGCTAAATGGGCATGGCACGGGCAAGAGAAATGATAGACTGATGTGGCACAGAAGGATCTGGAGCTGAGTGGACTTGCTAAAGACTGATACCAGCGGTGTCAAGATCGACCTCTATGGAGGAGGATCGTGAAGGACGCTACGGGGCAGTTGGAGACAGTCGCCCTCCCAACAACAACGGAGAGTGGAGGAGCGACGCTCACAACAATGAGCAGAGCGTCGGGTGGCTAAAACACAGCATGTTCGCACAGTAGCGAGCATAGGTGGTGCATTGCCAGTCGTCTCGGGCAACCCATAACACCTGGGTCTGTCCGTGACCTCCTCTCAGCTAGCCTTCGACACTTCAGGTGGCTTTAAGGTACATATGGTCTGGCACAGGTGCCGTGGTGATGTCACCGCCACTTAGTGGCGAATGGCGGTTCTTGTTGTATGTGTGTGCTACATAGTGTGTGTGCGCGTGTGTGCTGCACGGTGTTGCACCCACCTCCTCGTGTGCCATCTCGACCTTCATTGGTGCTTGCTAATGGCACTTGACCCTCCACCTACAGTCTGTTTAGACTATATGGGGGATCTTTGTCTTTGTGCGGCATGGTGTGTGTGCGTTACGGGTGGCGTGAACCACTCTTGGCTCAGGACATAGCGAACTTGGGAGTTCAAAACTTGGCATACACCCAAATTTGGAAAAGGGGAACTGAAGGGCTTGGTGTGGTGTGGGAATTGGCACAGTCAGACACCCATAAACTTGCACTGCAGGCCAGGGTCAGAGAACAGAACTCGTTTTTATTTGCTACTGGTCTACCCCCTTCTGTAATATAGCGATTTCAAAATGATCACAACAAATTCTATCTTGTATCCGCACCGGAGCCAAGCGCCCCCTATCGTTCAAACGTGTTTAGCGTTCCTCTCAGACACACTTGTGTAACCCCCTCTCAACACACCATTCACCCAGGCGTATGCAGAGAGGCGCTACACTCCTGTAGTACGTATTTCTCTAGGCAGTTAACTCTACACAATAATTATCAGTCCAGTCCACGTGGGTGCATATACTCGAATAGTCCAACTGATGTCGACATGGCCTCAATGGTGAAGTTGCTCGCTGGTACTGTAGTGATGTGATGAAAAAACTGGTGCCGCTGATGCTGTGACGAACAGTCCTCGCCCTGATGACAATGTCGCGATGAACAGAGCCGATCTCGGTGGCGATGTAATGACGAGGCAGCTCGCCAGAACTGAGCCACGTGCCACGCCGCAGGGCATGTTGTGCTAGCCTCGAGTTGATGGCGTGCTGTGTTGCACTCGAGCTGATGAGACGGATCATCTGCATTCATCCTCCAACCGGTCCTTCAGCCGAAATGGCCAAGTGTACCAGGTTAGGTCTCAAGCCATCGAGACAAGGTCGCTTGCGCAGGAACTGTACCTTGCAGAGCCGATGTGCTTGGGCGTGGTCGCCATGTGGCGTGGTCGCTGTCTACACCGGGGTCTAAATGGTGGTGCTCTACAGTCAAGTGGTTTACTTTTTTGCACTTCCTACATATGGGAGTCCTCCACTAGTCTTACGCCTATTCATCTGGTGGGTTAACTGTTTCTTTTTTATTTCTATTTGTCATTTTTCCTACTTGACTTGACACCATGCCGCTGCCTTCTGCCGCCTTCCTCCCTCTGCCCATATCCTTGCTCCGTCTGACTCTCTGCTCAAATATGGAACCTTCCAGTCCTCTCTGCTCTTCCCTTTAGGTGGGGCTTTTCTGTTTTACATGGTAACATCACTGTCCTAAGTTCTGCTCATGCTTATCTCTCCCAACATGCTCAGATGTACAGTATCTTTCGCAGTCTCACATGCACTCTTCCACAATCTCGCACACATATCCATAGTCAAGCCCCCGTTTGTTATGAGTGTATGCGTGCTGCATGGTGTGTGTGTGTGCACAGCCCAGTGCCCATCCAGCAGTACTACTACTATACGTCTCCGTACCCAGCGCTGGCGCCCAGCTACCAGCTGCAGCAGCACCACTACACCCCCATCACCACCGCCGTCACCACCGTGCGTCCGCTCACTGGTAACGCCAGCAGGGGAGACAAAGACGAATGGGCGTGGTGCTTGCACCATGGAGTGGGGCAGCGAGCACTAGTGCTGCCACCTTACAGCGAGATTTTCCTGGGTTCGATTCCTAGCTCGAGTGCCGTTCTGTGTGGAGTCTGCATCGCCCTCTCCCCGTGTCCGCGTGGATTTTCACCAGGTATTCCAGTTTCCTTCCATAGCTCATTGGCTGTGCATCATCACTTCATTTCATCATCATTATCAATACCTACTTAATCCTGTACAGGGTCGCAGGAGGCGGGAACCTATCCCGGCAGACAGAGGGCGCCAGGCTGGGCATAACCTTAGCTGTGACAGCAGTATATCGCAGGGCACTGGAGGCAATTTACTCAGCAGGCTAATTAACCTAGGCAGCAGCATGTCTTTGGATAGTGGGAGGAAACCGAAGTACCCGACGAAAACCAACATGGTCACGGAGAGAGAACACTGACACTCCACACAGGCATCTGAACTGGGAATCGAATCCGGGACTTCTTGCTGTGCGGCAGCAGTGCTATTCACTGCACCACCGTCCTGAAAAAATTGCCCACGGTGCCCTGAGATGTTGTGGCATGCTCACGTCTCCACGCTGGACAACTTTTCAAGAGCTACACAGCTCAAGGATTCCTTCCCACTTAAATGAAACTTGAGCGGCCGACCCCACCATGCACCGGTTCAAAGGCGCTTACAGGCAGTACTTGTCCTTACAGTGTGTGAAGACGACATTGGGAACCTTTATCTTTGTGCATGTCTATCTGGGTATGTGTGCGTGCGCGCGTGTCTGCTCATATCTGCACGTCCACGTGTCTCTGTGTATCCACTGGTGTCTGCGTGAGTCTGTATCCACGCGTGTTTGTGCGTGTCTGCGTGTGTCTCTGCATATCCGCGCGTGTCTGCACGTGTCTCTCTGTATCCACGCATGTCTGCGCGTGTTTCTACATGTCTCCGCGTGTCGACGCGTGTGTCCCTGCGTGTCTGCACGTGTCTGTGTGTATCCACGCGTGCCTCTGCGTGTCCGTGCGTGTCTATCTCTGCGTGTCCGCGCACGTGTCCGCGCGTGCATCCACGCGCGTGTCTGTGCGTGTCCGTGCATGTTTGTGCATGTCTCTACATGTCTGTTTGTACGAACATGTTGGTGCATATCTGCGCGTGCAGCTCAGAGTGCGGCTGCCGCCATCGCCAGTATGGGCTCAGCGCCCCCCGTGCGCCTGCCCCCCCACCTACTCATGCCCATGGAGCCAGCGCGCCACTTTGGGGGGCCCCTGCCCTCAGCCCCCCCAGGAATTGGGGGCTCCCAGACCCCGTCTAGCAGCTCTGACGGAAAACCCACAGGTGTGTTCATGTATGCCTTGTGCAATGTGTCCGCGCGCGCGCCTGTGCAATGTCTGCTCACGTTCATGCGTATCCACGCATACCCACTCGTGTTTGTGCATGTCTCCACGTGTCCGTGCGTGCGCCATTCTGGCCATTGTACATAGGTGCTGCTACGCACTAACAGCACTTGAACCTACAGCCCCCTCTAAAGGCTTCACGGGGGGATCTCTGTCTCTAGGTGTGGTGGTGGCCGATGGTTCGGGCCCTGTATTCTCGAGCTCGCAGCCCGGCGGTAGTACCGCCGCACAGGGCCCCGGGGGATCCCAGCCCCAGGCTTCGTCTCCCCGGCCCAGCATTCTGCGGCGCAAGCCGCCCAATGAGGGGTGAGTGTGTGAGTGAGCAGAGTGCGGAGGTGAGCGGAGAGGGGGTGTGGTCTGCCTTGTGTTTGGGTGGCAAGGAAACACTGTGTTGTGCTGCCACCTAGCGGTAGGAATATCCACGAGTTCGATTCCCTGTGCTCATGCCTCTCTGTGTGGGGTTTGCGTGTTCCCTACCCATGCCCACGTGGGTTTTCGTTAGGTACTCTGGTTTCATTCCACAGTTCAACAGCTTTTTGCGATCTCTCCCCACACCATCTCCCCGCTCCCTGCTGTCTCACCTCTCTCCCCTCTCTTTCCCTCTTCTCTTCCCTCCCTCTCATCTCCGTCTGCCCTCCCTCTGCCCTCCCTCTCCCCTCCCTCTGCCCGCTCGCTCCCCGCTCTCTCCCTGTGTACAGCTCCAGCGTACGCAAGGCGCTGCTGCCGTCAACCGTGGAGGTGGCGGCGGCACAGGCGTCACACAGCCCTCGGGGCAGTGGCTCCCCCCGCCCACTTGGGTATGCTCACTGCTCACCAATCACCTTGTTCACTGCTCACCTCGCTCACTGATCCTCTCGCTCACTGCTCACCTCTTTCACTTCGTTCCTTGCTCACCTCCCTCTGGTTCTCCTCCATCTCTCTGCTGTTGGTTGACCGCTTCGTTCTCCCCCCCGCCATTTTCCCTTACGGCTGTTGTCGCTGCAACAGGGAGGTGAAACCGGCGGACGGTCTCGGCGCTAGCGCCGCACCGGCGCTCGACCCGCACCACCCGCACCACTCGCACCACCCGCTCGCTGTCCACGACTCCCAACAGCCACCCCAGCAGCTCCTCCGCCAGACCTCCCAACACCAGCAGCAACAGCAGCTTGCCCTACACTCCACGCAGGGTGTCGGAGCCTCCTCCCAGGCGGCACTCATGAACGCCGGCTCCACTCTTGTCGTCCCCTGCGGCTCCACTAACCTGCACCACCACCACCATCACCAGCACCAGCAGCAGCACCAGCAGCAGGCAAGCGGCACTCTGGCGTCTGCCGCATCATCGTCGCAGCAGCAACAGGCGGCGGTGGTACAGGCAGCCGTGGCCGGGGTGAGCCGTGCCGGCGCCACTGGTGGTGGCCCCTCCGGTGTCACGCCGGGAGCAGGCGGCGGCGCCGCCACGGTGCTGGCGGCCGAAGTGAAGGTGAAGCAGGAACCCGAGCCGATGGACGCATCGTCCATCACGGGTGAGTCTGAGCGGTCGTGCGGTGTTGCTCACTCTCGAGGCTCACTGTTCGAATCCGGCGGCCGCGTTAGTTAATAATAAAAAATTATTCATAATAAATCATAATGAATAATAACTAATAATAAACGGGAGCACACAAAATAAAAACATGCATTCATTGGCAGATAATATAATTGCACTTCGAGAGTTCTGATGATTGCTTCGAATAGCTGCTATCTCGGGACAGCTGTGTCGATCGTTCCCTCTCTCCACCTCGCGACGTTTTGCCTCACGTTAGAGGCATCCTCAGGCACAGTGTGCGTGTGTCATGTGTGTGACTCCTATTTATATGTAGGTACTATGTATGTGTTGAGTACCCTCCACAGAGTTGTTGCATTCCAGGATCAATGGACGACCGTTGGGGTCCACTTGAAAGGGTTCATTGTCCTGCTCACACCCCGGAATCACATTAACGCCATCCTGTTCCACCTGTGACTAATCTTGTTTGCATCTCATGAAACAAATTCCCAAACACTTTGTAATTCCCCTCTGATGTCTGCACTTCAGAAGTCTATATCTATGCACTGCTGACTTCAATGACTGGTCTCCAAGTTTGGCTGACCTTTATTCTCATTTCTTGTTTGCAGTTCATAGTCTTTTCTGTCTTGTGAATTTCGATTGCTTCACGAATTTATCTTGGACCTTTATGGCGCATGGCTGCTAGTACTCGATGCGAATACTAGCGCTTGAGGATGCCTCCAGTGTGAGGCGAAACGTCGCGAGGTGGAGAAATGAAGCGATCGACGCGACTGTCCCGAGAGAGCAGCTTTTCGAAGCAATCATCATGCATGGAGCTGTGAAAACCTACATCACTACATTTATAGAGCACTTTTTGCCCGAGGGTCACAAAGGGCTGCACAGAGCTGTGGGGAGAACGGCATGTCGGCAGTAACGACATATGAATGGCAAATGAACAACAAATGTTTTTCCTTATTATTGTAAAAAATCTGAGCTACGGAGTGAAAGGCATGTGAGCAACAATAACCACCTAAGAGCAGTTGAATCGAAAGTCAAATAATGGCTATAATTTAGAGGACAGAAATTAAGCGATAATAATTATTGTTCAACAAACGAAAAAAGGAATAATTGTTCTTGAGCAGGCGCAGGTCGGCAGCGAGCCATCCTAGCATGACAACAGTGAGCCGTATCATGTTTCCAATAGTTTTGCAATGCGCCTGTTCTTTGTGGCTAGCCCCTGTATAATGCGATGCAGTGTCTTACAAATGTTGGCGCTGGCAAACTACACAGCTGTCTTCCCCTCCCCGCCTCTCTGCGGTTTGTTCGCAGTGCCTCAAGTCCCTCTCATCCAACACTGGACATTGTAATTATACCTTAAATCATCATCATTATCAATGCCCTCTTAATCTTGTACAATTTCGTGGGGGGCTGGAGACTATCCCAGCAGACAGAGGGCACAAAGCATAGTTATACCCAAAGATATGACACCGGTACATTACAGGACACTGGAGGCAATTTACTCAGCAGGACAATTAACTTAGGCAGCAGCGTTTCTTTGGATGGTGGGAAGAAATCGGTGTTCCCGGTGAAAATCCACGCGGACACGGGGAGAGAGAAAGAACTCGCAAACTCCACACAGAAAATGCACCCGCAACGTCTTGCTGTGAGGCGACACGGCTACTCACTGTGCCACCGCAACTCACACTGTAATTGTATATCATAATTACAATGTATGTCGTAAGTACATTGTGCTTCGTAATTACATTGTACGCTGTACTTACGTTGTAATTTGTACTTAGATTGTGCATCATAATTACATTACACATCGTAACTTTATTACCTTCTACCTATGCCGGGTGTGCAGCCGTGCAGGCATTGGTGCAGGTGCGGCAAAGCTCGCAGGCCCCGCACGGCACTGCCGCTTCTGCCGCCGCGGGGGGCTCCGACTCCCAGCTGTTGCCGCCGCCGCCCCCCCCGCCGGCGGCGGTACCCGGCGCCCCCCACGAGCTGCCGGCCGGAGCGTCCCCGCGCAAGAAGCCGCGCAAGCAGCAGCACGTGGTGTCGGCAACGGAAGAGAGTGAGGTGATCGACGCCAACTCCACGGACGAGGAGGGAGTGGGAGTGCGGGGCGCGGGGGTCCCGGCCACCGGGGTGGGAGGTAGCAGCGTGGGACTCCACGTGGTTAAGACTGAGAAGAAGAGCCAACCCAAGGAGTACGTGGGTACGTGACTCCGTGCGTCCGTGTATGTCATAGTGAGAAACAGCGTGTCTCCGTGAGACACGGCGTGTCTCTGTGAGACATGATATGTCCTTGAGCAATACCCCGTGTCTCCTCTAGTCTCACTGTGTCACCATAATACACCTTGTGTCTCCCCCGTGTAGACGAAGATGATGTGCGGTTCGTCCCCACGTCTCCTCAGTGTCTCCAAGTGTAGACGAGGAGGGTGTGCGATACGTCCCTGTGTCTCTCCCATATAGACTAAGGTCTCCTCTGTGTGTCTGTGTATAAACGAGGAGGGTGTGCGCTACATCCCAGTGTCTCCCCCGTGTAGGCGAGGAGGGTGTGCGTTACGTCCCCATGTCTCTGCGTATAGATGAGGAGGGTGTGCGGTACGTCGCCGTGCGTCCCGTGTAGATGAGGAGGGTGTGTACTATGTCCCCATGTCTCCTCCCTCCCCCGTGTAGATGAGGGTGTGTGCTACGTCCCCGTCTCTCCCCTTGTAGATTAGGAGTGTGTGCGCTACATACCCGTGTCTCCCCCGTGTGGACGAGGAGGGTGTGCGCTATGTCCCTTTGTTCACCGCGTGTTCCCTCTGTGTAGACGAGGAGGGTGTACGCTATGTCCCCGTGAGACCAAGGCCCCCCGTTACGCTGCTCAGACAATACCGCAACCCGTGGAAGGCCGCTTACCACCACTTCCAGAGGCACACAGACGTGCGCAGCAAGGGTGAGTGCACTGCACTCTCGCCACTCATCACACTCGCCACACACCTGCAACACTGACCACTCATCACACCCTAAACCACAGTTACCGTACCAGTCAGTCCATGTTCAACAGCAGAGCCCCCAACTCCTCAGAATGAGCAGCAATCACCAAATAGCATAGAAAATGTGATTGGCCAATAGCAAGTCATCCCTTGACCGCACCCAGACATCGATGAGTCTCCTGTTATGCATGTACCAGATGGAAATTCCACTGGAACATCTATGGAAAGCCTCTCGAACATCTATGGAAAGCCTCTCGAACTACGTGGTCAAAAAATGTGTTGAATAATGTAGGAGCCATAGGGCATCCTTTTTGCACCCCTAGGTGAACAGGGAATGGCTCAGACCTCCGTCCACGTAACTTTCCCACCCTCATGAAGGTCCTTAATGATGGTGAGCAGCATGTCAGGGACCCCGAAAACACGAAGAACAATCCACAACCCTGGCCTAATGATGATATCGTAGGCCTAACCAGGTCAATAAAGCAGAGATAGATGTAGATTCTGTTGGAATTCCCTACCTCTCGCTGTAGTAACTGGACAGAATATGGCATCTCTGTAAGACTGCCCCAACCTGAAAAAGCATTGGGGTTCTGCAAGCCTCTTCTCAGCATGCATCCGTGATGCATCCGTGATGTGTGGTGGTGCTAATGACGGAACAGCATGTTGGATCATAAGCCCTTGGGGTGGACAGAAGTCTAGAAGCCTTCTACCGTTGTTGTTGAGCTCATCTGGCCCATGCCTTCCAATCACTCCAGCCCAGATGTCTGCATCATGACCCACATGGGCATTAAAGTCACCTCGCAGGATAAATCTATCCCGAGGGGCCACTTTAGCCAACACCTGGGACAGGAGCAGAATGCATCTGACTCATTGGCTTTGCCTGCATCCCTCCACTGATGTTCATCTTCAGTGGGGGCGTAAGCCACCACTCCCACCCTCCCTCGCCTCCCATTTATAAGGAGGTGAGCCCAGAGTAGCCTGTAAGTCACCAGTTCCCACATCTCACAGTCATGCTCCCACGCTCTCTTCATCATTTTGTTTAGAAGAAGAGCCACTCCCTGTTTGAGAATTTATTGTCCCGTGTGGAGGACCATCCACCCCAATGACAAGAACCAGTCCACCAGACCTGCATCCTCCAAAGATCCAGGTGGCATTGGTCCAGCTTCCGACATAGGGGCGGCAACCTCTCCTCCGCAACGAGCGCCAAATACTTCACGCGGCCACATGCAGTAGCTCGCCGTCGCCTCTGGAGGAACCTGGGGGGTCGGCACTCAACCTTCTAGCTCCATGAAATGGGGCTTGGCCAGGGTATGTCACAAATGCCTGCCCACTCGAGGTCTCTGGCACACGCTTGAATCCTTATTCATTACCTGTTTTTTTGGTACTTAAATTTGAAGGTGGGTAGTTACCAACCCCCTTGCACCCATCCAGATCCCGCTTGGCTACTGTAGAGGCTGAGAGCAGCCACGACAGCATTTCCAACCGGCACGAGGTGAAGGGGGGTTGTTGTGCCAGCCCATGACCTGCACATAAGCACATGTACACAGAAGCGCACACACATACATATAAACACCCAGGGTTTATTTGCAATGTTGAGCAAAGGTGTCGATAAATGATCACACGTATCCCAGGGTGGTTTTACAAATATATAAGTGTCTCCTTGTCTACCGATGTGTCCCCATGTCCCCTTCTCTCCCCCCGCACCCCTTCCTCCCCCACTCCCCTTTTGACCTTGTCTGCTCTTTTGTCCCCCCAATGTCCCCCCACACCCCCGCCCGCTCCACAGAGGAGAAGAAGCCGAGCCTGCAGGAGCTGTCGAGCCAGCCAGGCATCACCAACAAGGTGCAGGGCTGGAAAGTTCATCTCTGTGCCACCCAGATCCTGCAGCTGGTGAGGGTCCCGCACGAACCTCCAGCGGGCACGTGGAAAGGCAGCAGCATCGCATCCAGAAAGATAAAAATCCCCCTCAACACACTGTAGAGTCTAGTACTGTTAGCGAGCACCTGTGAAGGTCAGTACGGCATGCAAGGTGGTGGGTGCCCAGCACGAACCCGGCAGGGGACCTCCATAGCTTCCATGTTACAGTTGATAGACGTTGAGGGCAGTGGCCAAGGGCCAGTCACTGAGTGCCCAGCGGTGTTGGCGTGGCATAGTGCTGGTGCACGAGTATGCAGTCGCGCAGCGTGGCGACGTGCGTCTGGCACCAGCGCCAGTCTCATGCCTCCGCCATGCACTCCAGCCCGGTGTAGTACGGCGCCATGCAGCCGCTGCACGAGATCATTGATCATTGTCCACCGTGTTTTTCTTCTCGCTGCTGCTGCCAGACTGCATAATTTTCTGCCCGTGCAGCGTAGGCTGGAGCGCCGTCATGTCCTGCACCCCATGTGCGATACACCAAATGAGATATGCAACACGTCACAAATGACACACCACGCGCGAGACATAATACGCAACACGCCACACACAACACGTGTGTTTGTGCTAGTTTTCTGAACCCGGTCCGGTTTGTCGCTATTTGTAGGTCGGGATGTCGTGCTAACCACCCACCCCCTCTGCACTATGCTGGCCTTCATTGGCGCTGCTCTCTAACAGCACTTGACACTGCAGTACATTAAGGCTACACGGTGGGGGGGGCGGGGGAGATAATTGTTCTTGTAATGTTCGTGCTGTGTGCTGCGCCACACTTGCAGGTGAAGTTGGAGCATGATGCATACGAGCGAATGCTCGTTCTGCAGGAGGCCGTGTCTCCGCAGAAGAAGAAGGGGGGCGACGACGACCTCCATAAGATCAGCGAGCTCATCCAGGTGCGTGGCGTGACTCACGGGTGCAACGCTCAGATGAGTGATCAACGCATAGGTGAATAACGCTTACTCACCCATGTGATGCTCACCCAGTGACGCAACACGTATGTGGTGCTCACATCTGTGTGGCAAACACGTGTGTGCAGTGCTCACGCATGTGCGGTGATCGCGCACGTGTGGTGATCACGCACGTGTGACCACACCACAGGTGCAGTGGCCACCAGCTGCGTAACGCCATGCGGAAGCTGTCTCGTGTTGCTCCACTCGAGGCTCTAGGTCGTCTCAGCCACAGTTCAGTCCATTTATTCTCCAGCCTGTACCGCGCACATTTTCCCCTCTCTATCTGGCCAAACAGACACTGCTTGAGAATGCGGTGGATGGGCCTGCGGACTACATGACCCAGCCACCATAGCCTCGCCTGCCGGAGGCGCTCACTTATGGGACTGTGTCCAGATTGATAAACTTTGTCATCCCATCCGAATACAATTGCAGGATATAGAGGAAGGAAATTACATTTCTCACCATGCAAAACTAAAGCAAAGCTGAATACACATTCAACAGGGCAGTTCAAAACATGCAGATAACATGATGACATAGACTACATACAGTAAAGTGAAGTGGCCAGCATAGATATGCCTAAGTTTTTGGGGTGGGTGGAGCATCTGAGTCCAGCTTGTTGTGATGGGGAGGGGGGTGCAACATGGTATTGAGAAGCCTGATGGCTTGGTGGAAGAAACTGTTGTAGAGTCTGGCAAACCTGGCCAGGATGCTGTGGGTCCTTTTGCCAGATGGCAGGAGGGTAAAGAGTCTTTGCGAGGAGTCCTTCACAATCCTGGAGGCCTTGTGTGTGCAGCATTAGAGGTATTTGTGAAGAATGGAGGGTAGAAGGGTCCTAATGACTTTTTCAGCTGTCTTAACTATCCACTGCAGGGACTTACGGTCAGAGGCATTGCAATTTCCTTGCCAGATAGTGATGCAGCTGGTCAGGACACTCAGTGGTTTTCTTGTAGAATGCGGAGAGGATGGGTGGAGGAAGGCTGGCTCTCCTCAGCCATCGAGTGGAAGTGGAGATGTTGTTGTGTTTTTTTGGCCGGGTAGGTGGTATTGAGTGACCCACTGAAATCATCTGCAATATGCACACCAAAAAACTTGGTTCTTGTGTCTCCACTATGGATCCATTGATAAACAGTGCAGGGTGTGTAGCGTGTGCCTTCCTGAAGTCTATGGGCATCTCTTTCGTTTTGTCAACGTTAAGAGATGGGTCTTTGCACGAGACTGCCAGCCGATTGGACGCAAGATGGATCGTAGGTAGGCCCTGTGATGGATGCCGGCCATCGGGAGACATGTTCATGCAGTTTATATGGAAGTGTGTATACGTGCGGTTGCTAGGACAACGTGCAGCGCTGCAAGCTGCTGATGGACCAGATGACGGAGGCCAAGGACGCGATGCTGCACCTGCTCGACCACAAGGAGCGAGTCCTCAAACTGCTAAGCAAGGGAGGCGGCTGCCCTCCCTCCTCCGTCGGCCCCGCCTCCAATGCTGCCAACGCCTCCAACGCCGGTAGTGGAGGCGGCGGTGCCAAGCGCGGTGGCACCAAGCGAAAGGAGCGCGCCTGAGCATCTACCCGCCTTCCCACCGCCACAACCGCCGTGGTGGTTGTGGCCGGGTTGGATTTGTGTGTAGGAGGTGGTTGCGACTCTGAGGAGTTCTGACCCACACTGGTTAAGTAAAGGTGTCGTGGAGGGTGTTGTTTAGAGGGTGTTCTGTAAAGGGAAGGGTGTTGTCTAGAGGGGACTGTGTTGTGTAAAGGGTGTTGTGTAGAGAGTGCTATTACTGCCTGTATTGTGTCTGTTTCTAAATGAGCTTCAGAGCTGAAGCCAATGGGTGCGGTTTAGCTTCACATCAAGGAGTTTAGCCATCATCAGGCACGGGCTGGGTATTTTCACTATTTAGTGTCTGACTGAAGGCGACGTGGGAAGATGTAGACCACGAGCACCAAATGGGGATGGAGTTTTATGTAAAGACAGCATCTCACCCGGGACTGTGGGGAGATTCAGCTCTGATCATTTATCCAGCTGCTCAGCGTGCCCCCCCCCCATCCCCGGCTCCCAACGCATCTTGGCTGCAGGTGGCAGCTGACGAGAATAAATGAAATCGGGACCCAACTAACAATGTCTCTTCCTGGCTCCTTCTCTCCGAGTTTCGTTCTAAGCGGAGCAGTCCAGAAAGATAGATGAGATGTTTATTATTACAGCAGAGAGTACCCAGTGATCTTGCAAGTTCTGGATGTGGGATTCTTGTCTCTTAACACTGGCTCCTATCTCTAACTAGCTCTTTCTTAACTCTAACAATGGCTCCTATCTTTAGCACTGGCTCCTGTCACTAACACTAAATAATGTTTATTATTCCAGCAGAAAGTACCAAGTTAACTTGCAAGTTCTAGACACGGGATCCTTGCAACACAATGAACGTCCGAACTGACCAACAAAACATTGCATAGAACCAAAGGGCAAATACATTTGCAGCAACAAGGTCCTAGCAAGGATTAGCCAACATCTTGATGTCGTGGCTTGATGTACCGTGTCTCCAAGTGCTTCCACTGAAGAAGTTGCCCACAAGCCAAGAGCAGGAACGCTCCACACTGCAATCCCGACAGAATAGTTATGGACAGCGATTATTAATCAATATCGCTTTAGCAGAGCACGTTAAGAAGAGGCTTGCGGAATCCCTGTGTGGTTTATGGATAGGGCTCTTCTGCACAGACGCCATAGTCTGTGTTCGTCTGCTTCACCAAAGTTCAGTACAATATGAGTACTCGCATAATCCTGTAATGGGTAGTAGGGAGCCGGAGCCTATCCCGACAAACAAGGTGCAAGATGGGGCAATTTACTCAGCAGGACAATTTAACCTTGGCAGCAGCGTGACTTTGTACACTGCTGCCTTCATGGACAGGTGGTGACAGGTGGTGATATGGCGCTGCTCGAATAACTCGATGGACCCTAGTTTGATTCCCGCTCACGACCAACACCAGTGACTTTTTCTGAAGAGGTCTTACCAGACAGTAGTCAGGTGCTGTTAGCGAGTATGATGGCGAGCACGGCGCAGTCAGGGATTGGTGAGCAGCACCACACCCGGCCGCCTTTCACTCCCTTTTGGCCATGTTTACACACCGCATCAGGTACTCATTTGAGGCTGAGTCGACTTAAGGGGGGTCCAAGGGAGCGGAGTTTAATTATGATAAAAATAATTGCATTTATGGAGCACTTTTAACCCGAGGGTCACAAAGCGCGTTACTTCACAGAGCTGCGGAGAGAACGGCACGTCAACAACAATGGCACCAGAACGGAAAATCAGCAGCAATAACAAAATTGGGGTTTTTTTGCAATGCTATGCTACGAACTCCACTCCCTGAGTTTGATTCTCGCTCATGGCCTCTACCAAGACTATTTACTGAACTGGTCCTGCACCGCCTCTGGGTCGACTCTGCCTCAAATACCTAGTATGACGCGTAAACATCGCCACTCGGAAGACAAAGGTGGTCGGGCATGGTTATTGCCACCCACCCCTCGTGTGTCGTGCCAGCTTTTAAATGTGCTACTCGCTAATAGCACATCCACCTACCGTGTGTTAAGGCAGCACGCTGGATCTTTGTCTTATGGTTGTGATGACGGTGATGAGCCCCACGGCGCCTGTGCCAGGCCAAGTGTGCTTTGAAGGCACCATCACGCCGGCTCTGGGTGGGTACCAGTGGTGGGGTGTCACGACCCCCAACTGCGCATTCCTAGCCTCTGTTCTCACGGCTCCCGGAAACACGTAGCGCCGCCCAGGTCAAACTCCTCTAGGAGCTCCGTCCCATTGTTCAGAGGCATCTCCTTCAGGAGTCCCGTTCCTTTATGTAGACTTTGCCCACTAATTAACACGTCCAATGTGGCCCCACCCAGGCCGCAAGTAGTTCCACCCTCACCCAGTACAGCCCCACGTACTCATTAAATGAGCCCCACCCTCACCAGTGATCTCTGTCCCATACACGTGTTCGTATCAGATGGTGACGTTATGGTTAGGATTTACAATTACCGTCAATTTTACGACTTTCTGAGTGCAGTTGAAGCAGCCTCAATCACTTTAGTCTTGTTCTGGTTTTATTTCCGTTCATTTTAATTCTTGTTATGCTTAATTGTTCTTAATCATATTTTACGCCTAAATCCTTGGAGCCTTCCATACTGAGGGAGCGATTAAAGCCTCGCCCCATCTTGCAGCAACCTGAACACCTACATTAAACAGCTGCAACTTCCTCGGCCGCCTTATCATTACCCGCACCTCACTCACCGTGCCTCAAAACTCTCATACACATCATTTTCACTCATTTAACCCTCCACATCTGCTTTATGCTCTATATCGTCGCCCTCATTGGCCATAAATCTTGGCTGCTGTTGTACTTCCTTAAACTGCTAGTTCTAACGTGCGTTTTTTACAAGTCATTCTGATGTGTTTGAAACATTTTTTATCGTTGTTTCTTTTTTTCTTTTCCTTTAGTTCATATTAGTTTTTATCAGAAGTTTAAAGTCTGTATTCTGAGGCTTACCCTGCTCACTGCGAGAGTGCATTTTTTGTCTCGCGGCAGTGGTCCCTTAACAGCAGCATCACGTGCTCAGCATCTCACTGTGCCCCACATCGTTAAATATCTCTCATTTATTCGTCGCGTATAACTGTCGCCGTTTTCGTCACATATCTTCTCCTCACCACTCATCCATCCACGTATTCATCACTGCCTGACCATCCACCACCTTGCTTTTACACGACCTAATTTTGCTGCTGCCCAACAGCAGAATCATCCCAGGTTTGGCTCCCAGGCTCAGGCGCCTTTCAGTGTGGAGTTGCGTCAGTTTTTTAACGTTGACCTGTGCCTGCTCATGAACAATTATTCCTTCCTTCCTTCGTTTGTTGAACAATTATTTTTATCGCCTATTTTATATCTGTCTCTAAATTATAGCCATTATTTAACTTTTGCAGAGTTAAGGAATAGGGGGGGGAGGGGGCGTCAGCTTTCTGGTCTCGTGACGATGCATAAGGTTGATGATTGGCTGGAGAGGGAGAACAAAGAGCTACGTGGGGCACTTTGACCGGGGAGGGAGACAAGGAGGCCGCACGGGGGACATCTACGCGTGGTCTGTGGGGACGACGGGATATTAAAGGATTCTACATTTCCGACTTTTGCCCGAGATTAAATGAGTGACTCAAAGATCCGTTGAGGAGTGTGGCCGGAGCCCGGAGGGAGGCTGACGGCGAGCTGCGAGGGAGGGCATGAAGAGGCTGACTCGGTCTCCACCGACACCCTATTGTCCACCTCGGCCACGCCTTACCTAGCGCCGCGGCTGGAGCCTCGACCCAGGGGCCGGAGTCCCAGCATGCCATGGCTAGAGACAGAGAAACGGGAAGCGCTTAGCCCAGTGTCACGACCGGTGCGCCACAATTTGGTGTTTGAAGCGGGAAACGGACCGCTGTGGCTGGGGAGCGATCGGGCGCACTTGTTGATGACCTGCCGGGGCGACGCCGACGAGGACTGGGAGGACTTTGAAAGTTACGTGGAATGTCAGGGGAACTACGGGCGCTGGCCGGATCGCCAGAGGGCAGACGCAGTCATTGGCCAGCTGCGGGGGTACTTGGGACGCTTAGTGGATAAGCCCCCATTGGAAGTACGGAAAAGCTGGGCCCGGCTGCGAGAGGCGCTGCGCTACCGCTTTGGATGGATGTCGATGGCGGAGGCATGGGAGGCCTTGGAGATACGGAGCCGGCGGTGCGGGGAGTAGATGGAAGACTATACCGACGCGATCGCCACGTTGATACAACAAGCCCACCCCGCCTACGACGAAGTCATGGCCAACGAGATGACCTGGGCCACCATCCTGGCCTATTTAAAGGAAACGGACTGGTGGTTCGAGGACGTCATGAGGCCGGAGTTGAGTCTCCAAGGGGTGGTAGAGCGAACTGTGGCATGTTAGCAGGCATGGAGACCACGCGGCCGTGGTGGAAGAGTGGCGGCGTGCGACACGGATTGGCAGCGGGAAGGCAGCGAGTGGGACCAGCCAGCGGGGCTAATGGGGGGGCGGCTGGCGACTGTGCAGGCCAACCCGGGCCCGGTCGCCGACGCTCCGCCAGAGGACCCGCGTCTAGACGCCGTCCTGAAGGGGCCGCAAGCGTTGCAGGGAAACCAACAGGAGATGGATCGACGCCTGCAGGTGCTGTCCGCGCAGATGCAGTCAAACGCGGGGCAGCGCGTATCGACGCCGCGGGACATCGATCGAGATATTGATCGCCGCTTGCAGCTGCTGATGGCTTGGTCACCGGAGGGAGCGGTGGGGGCTGGGCCGGACCTGGCGAGGCGATGGGAGGGCGACCTGTCACCGGTAACATGTTACGGGTGCCGACAACGGGGTCACATTCGGCGGGATTGCCCGAACATGAGGGCTGCGCAGCCGCCGTTAAACCACAACGCACCCTGGTAAGCGGGAGCACCACAGGCGCAGAATACCATATCCCGAATAGTCGGGCGGCGAGGGGGAGTGCGGTTGAGTCGGGAGGGGGCTCGGCGCATGGGCCGCGTTTGAGAATGCTACTCGCAAGGACCAGGGGGGCCACCGTGGTGGTGGAGGAGTGGGTTGGGGACCGGCGGACCCAGATGCTCTTGGACCCAGGCGCAACCGGTTTCCTCCTCAGCGATGTTCATTGTCGCCGCACGGGAATTCCGCTGCAGCACATGAGGGAGACTGACAGGGACCTGCGTCTAGCGGACGAGTCGGGGCTACAGCTGCGAGGGCAGATAACGCTGGGGGTGTGGGTAGGGGCAAGCGAGTGTCAACACACCCTCCACGTGGCAACACATCTGTGCCACGAGTGCGTGTTCGGCACCGAATGGCTGGCTGCCCTGGGGTTGGAAGTCTGCGCCGCACGGCGCCGCGCTCGCCAAGCGGGGACCGGCGTTGAAACACCGTTCTGCGACGTCACTCCACCTTAACGCTGCGAAGAAGGGGCACCCGCCGCTTTACGTGCATGCAGCATCATCGCACCGCTGAGTGAGGCTCTGTTGCCCATCAACTTGCGGGCAGGGAGCGTGAGTGAGGAAACCCTAGGTGAGTTCCTGCTGCTTCCACACCCCGAGTTGGCCCGGCAGAGTGGTTTGGTCGGCTCAGCAACACTGATGCGGGCGGGGAGTGGGGCCACGGCATTCCGGGCCCTTAATCCGCATGCCATGCCGATCCATCTGCGGAGGGGGACCATCGTGACCACCGCCCACCCACTGCGCACCCCCCACCAGCCGGGAGCGGTGTTCGCGGTGTGGGCCGAGGGGGGGGCGTCGGTGGAAGGGGAGGAGGAGGACCTAGCCTGGCACGAGGGGGGGGGGGAGAGCCACCAGGGGCGCGGACTTCCCTGTTGGCTGTTGGAGGCAGTGCAGGTGGACTGGGGAGCGTTGGTACCGGGGAAGAAGCGCAACTCCAGGCGCTGCTTATGGAGTATCAGGACGTTTTCAGCCAGCACGACGGGGATGTGGGGAGAACGAACTTGGCGCAGCACCAGGTTCCTACGAGGACTGCACAGCCCATCAAATTGCTCGCCTACCGTATGGGGGCGCCAGAGTGCACCCAAGTTAACCAAGCTGTGGTGGAGATGCTACGTGACGGCATTGTGCAGCCATCATCAAGCCCGTGGGCGGCACCGTCGTGTTCGTGAAAAAAAAAGACAGATCCACTTGGTTCTGTGTCGACTACCGTCGCCTCAACGCAGTCACGGTGGGCGATGCTTTTCCGTTACCGAGAATTGACGACACGATCGATGCGCTGGGCGGTGCAAAATTTTTCTCCACCCTCGACCTTGCCTTCGGATATTGGCAGATTGCCATGGCGGAGGAGGACCGGGTGGAAACGGCATTCGCTAAACCCCTGGAACTGTGCGAGTTTCGGGTGATGCCGTTCGACCTGTCGAACGCCCCTGCAACGTTCCAACGCCTAATGGAGATGGTGATGAAAGGGCTGCAATGGGAGCAGTGTCTCATCTACCTTGACGACATCGTCGTGTTTAGATGGGACATGGACGAGCACCTGACCCGCCTCCGAGGGGTGTTCACCCGGCTGCGGGGAGCTAACCTCAAACTGAAGCTGCGGAAATGCTACCTGGCGCAGCGGGAGGTGGAGTATCTGGGTCATCGGGTCAGTAAAACGGGTGCGGACTGACCCTCGGAAGGTGGATGCTGTGGCTGCGTGTCCCCGGCCCACGACGGCGACCGAAGTTCGCTCCTTCCTGGGGCTCGCCACCTATTACCGGCAGTTCGTAAAGGAATTCAACACCATTGCCCGGCCTCTCACGCTGCTCACCTCCACGAAGTGGCCGTTTGAGTGGACGGAGCAGTGTACAGAAGCCTTCCGACAGCTGAAAGATCGTCTCACTCACACGCCAGTGCTTGCTTATACAAATTTTGCTTAAGGCTTTATCCTGGACACCGATGCAAGCGAGTGTGGGCTAGGAGCGGTGCTATCACAAAAGTGAGAGACAGGCGAGTGGGTCATCGCGTACATCAGCCGCACGTTGAGTGGAGCAGAGCTAAATTACTGCGTCACTCGCCGGGAACTAGGTGCGGTGGTGTTCGCCTGCCAGCAGTGCCAGCCATACCTGCACGCACGGGGTTGCCGGTTGCGCACCGACCACTACACCCTACAGTTCCTCCTTAACTTCAAGGAACCACGGGGTCAAATGGCCCGGTGGCTCGCTCTGCTCCAGGAGTACAACCTACGGGTGGAATACCGGGAGGGTCACTCACGCCAACGCGAATGCGCTGTCGCGCCGACCGCCGATCAGTGCCTCTACCACCGCGGAGCAGCTGTAACCGTGTTTCATCGGTGTCGCCTCCGCCGAGAGGATGCATTGCCCAGGCAAAGGGGGAGGAGGGGAGGAGGAGCTGACAGTTCTGCGTGGCGGCTGGTGCAGTGGGGGCCAGCGAGACGTGTCGGTAGGGCGAGCTTGAGCTGGGGGTACAAGCCGACGTGGGATGCGAATTTCCGCGGATGACTCGCGACCAACTGCGGCACGCTCAAGTAGCGACCCGGAGCTATGGGGGGTAAGCGACGCCCTTGCTGAACGCCTCTCCACGGTCGGGGGAAGTTGGCAGAGGCTCTATGACCGGTTGGAGCTAAGAGAGGGGGTGATAAGGCAGCGAGGGCCAGCTGGAGAGGCCGGCCCGGTGTGTGTGCCCGCTGCCATCTGATCGCAGCTACTGCGACTCTTGCATGACCACCCCATGGGGAGTCACGACGGAGAACAACGTGCCCGGGAAAAGCTCTCTCATCGTTACCTCTGGCCGGTACTGGCGCACGACGTAGCTGTGTGGGTGAGGGGTTACCCAGCCTGTCAGCGGGCAGCACGGCAGCCTCCTCGCTACACCGCCCCCCTCCGTACACTGCGGATAAGCCGATTGAACCAGCTGGTGGGCATCGACCTGCAGGGACCTCTCCCACGACTCGCCGGGGAAACAAGTATATCTTAGTGGCAATCGAATACTTCACCCGATACCCTGTGGCGGTGGCCATTCCTGACAACACCGTAGGGGTTGTTGCAGCTGCTTTCCTAGAACACTACATCCTGAAGCATGGGGTTCCAGAACGAGTGTTGACCGACCAGGGGAAAGAGTTTGAAGCGGAGATTTTTCGGAGTCTCTGCCACGACCTAATGGTGGGGAAAGAAGGAACCACAGCCTATCATCCACAAGCCAACGGGATGGTGGAACAGTTCAACCAGACTCTGGGAAGGAAATTGCGGCAGCTGGTGGAACTGTACTAGCAGGATTGAGATGCGCACCTGCCGTACGTGGTATTCGCGTACAGTAGCACCGTGTACACGTCGACCGGGCAAACACAGTTTTTTTAATGCACGGGCTAGAAGCTCGTCTCCCTGCTTACCTCCTCTTCGGGGCTCCTGCTCCCCAGCCATCCCCACCAGAGCAGCTAATCACTCAGCTGCTCTCCACACTATGCCAGGCACGTGGAGCGGCTTACCAAGCTGGGGAAGCCGCGCCCCTGCGACAAGAACGAGCTGCCCGCCCGCGCACAGAGTCGACTGCATTCTTGAGTGGTGCGCAGGTATGGCTCTACACGCCCGTGGTCAAGCCTGGATGAGCGGTCAAGCTCACCTGCCCATGGTTGGGGCGGCATACCGTGGTAAAGCAACTGTCGCCCTGGACGGTGGTCGTCCAGGGCCGAGGGTGGAGGACCACTCGGGTGGTCAATGTGCGGTGGCTAAAGCTGTGGCGGCCGCCCACGGGAGAGGCCGTAGCACCCCGACCACCGGATATGGGCCCGGACGCTACGGGGTCCCGCCCCGTGAGCGGTTCCTCCGGCCCACAGAGGTGGCCCCAACGAGAATGGCGGTGGAACCGACCATCACTGCAGGATGAGTCCGAGGCGATACAAGAGGAGTCCCCGTCTCCGCCGAGAACAGACACGACCCCGTCTCTGCCACGGTGCCCGCCACGTGTCCCGACCACCTGTGTGTCGGCAAGTAATGCCACCAGCGCCGTTCACACGACCACTGCATAAATTACATCCCAGGAGCGTTTTGAAAGAAAAAAGTTCCGGTTTGTTGAAAATGTTTGTGTTTTTTGAACATCGTTGTAGAGCCTCCGACCACAGAGGATAGCAGCCGCTCGCCGAGCACAATTTTACTGTTAGCTGTTTCGAAGCTCCTTTGCCTACCAAGGTGGGAAATGTGAATGGTGCAGTCATTTATTGCACTAAGATAGGATTCTTGGGGCTATTAATCGGGCCCCATTGGAATCTGTGCCACTTAGGCATTGGTACACTCCGGATTTTATTTCCCTCCGTCGCAGGGTTTGGGGGGGGGAGCTGTTTGCTTGAAAGTAATTACTGACAGGCAATTATTGCTCGAGGGCGGGCCTT
>JAZEWT010000017.1:2021227-2041515 GCA_036362905.1 Mordacia mordax | reverse complement strand
GGGTAATCCGAGTGAACAAGCTGGTGGGCATCGACTTGCAGGGACTTCTCCCGATGACTCGTCGGGGAAACAAGTATATCCTAGTTGCAATTGAATACTTCACCCAGTACCCCGTGGCAGTGGCCATTCCTGACAAAACCGCAGAGGTCGTTGATGCTGCTTTCCTAGAACATTGCATCCTAAAGCATGGGATTCTAGAACGAATATTGACTGATCAGGGGAAGGAGTTTTCTACCCTCGTCTTCGTAGTCATCGCCCCTCGTCGTCATTGCCCTTTGTCGTTGTCATCTCCCCTCGTCTTCATCGTCATCGCCCCTCATCGTCATCGCCCTTCGTCGTTGTCACCGCTCATCGTCGTCATCATCGCCCCTCATCATCGCCCTGCGTCATCGTCGTCGCCCCTCGTCATCGTCACCCCTAGTCATCGTTACCCCTCATTGTCATCGTCGCCCCTCATTGCTCCTCGTCGACCCTCGTTGCCCTTCATCATCATCGCCCCTCGTCATTGTCACCCTACATTGTCGTCGCCCCATGTCGTCGTCTTTGCCCTTCGTCGTTGTTTTCTCCTCTCGTCTTCGTAGTCATTGCCCCTCGTCGTCATTGCCCTTTGTCATTGTCATCTCCCCTCGTCTTTGTCGTCATCGCTCCTCATCGTCATCGCCCTTCGTCGTCATCATCGCTCATCGTCATCGTCATCATCGCCCCTCATTGTCACCCCTCGTCATCATCGCCCCACGTCATCATCGTCACCTCTCGTCATCATCGTTCCTGGTCATCGTCACCCCTCATGGTCGTTGTCGAACCTCGTCATCGTCGTCGCCCCTCATTGTAATTTTTGCCCCTCGTCGTCGTGACCCCTCATCGTCGTCGTCACCCCTCATAGTTGTTATCACCCCCCTTTGTTTGCTTCGTCGTCACCCCTCATCATCGTCATTATCGTCCCTCGTCCCTCTTTGTCGTCACCCCTCGTCCTCATCATCGTCGCCCCTAATTGTCATCGACCCTCGCCATCGTCGCCCTTCGTCATCATCGCCCTACGTCGTCGTCGTCACCCCTCTTATGGTCGTCGTTGAACCTCGTTATCGTCGTCGTCGCCCCTCGTTGTCAGCCTCGTACCTCATTGTCGTCTCCCATCATCGTCATCTTCATTGTGGTCATCCCAGTTTGTAGTCGTGGCCCCACATCGTCATCGTCATCGTCACTTCTCGTTGTCGCCCTTCGTCATCGTTGCCCCTCGTCACCCCTCGTTGTCATCGTCGCCCCTTGTCAACGTCTTTGTCGTCCCTCGTCGTTGTCGAACCTCGTCATCATCGTCACCCCTCATTGTCATCGCCCCTAGTCATCATCGCCCCTTGTCATTGTTGCCCTTCGTCATCATCACCCCACTTCGTTGTCGTCGCCCTCCGTCGTCATCCCTCGTTGTCGTCACCCCTCATGGTTACCGTCGAACCTCGTTATCGTCGCCGTCGTCACCCCTCGTTGTCGTCCTCGTACCTCATCGTCGTCTCCCATCTTCGTCGTCTTCATCGTTGTCGCCCCAGTTTTTCGTCATGGCCCCACGTTGTCATCGTCACTTTTCATCATCACCTCTCGCCATCGTTGCCCCCTCATTGTCACCCCTCGTTGTCACCGTTTCCGCTTGTCGTGGTCTGTCATCCCTCGTCGTCGTCGAACCTCGTCATCGCCATCGCCCTTCATTGTCGTCGCCCCTCATCATCGTCGCCCATCATCGTTATTATCTCCTCTCGTCTTTATCACCCCTCGTCGTTGTGGCCCTTCGTCGTCATCGTCACCCCTCATCACCATCGTCACCCCGTCTCGTCTTCACCCCTCATCAGTCTCCCCTCATTGTCGTCGTCGTCACCCCTCATCGTCGTCATCATCCCCCCTCGTCGTCGTTTTCAGCGCTCATCGTCGTCGCTACCTCATCATCGTCTCCCCTCGTCATCGTCATTGTCTTCCCTCATCATCGTCGTCCCCCCTCGTCATCATCAGCCCTCATCGTCAGCATTGTTGCCACTCGTTGTCGTCGCCCCTCGTCCTCATCGTTGTCACCCCTAGTCAAGCATCGTCCCTTATTGTCATCATCGCCCCTCGTTGTCCTTCGTCGACTCTCGTTGTCGTCCCTCATCATCATCACCCCTTGTCATTGTCACCCGACATCGTCGTTGTCCCATGTCGTCGTCGCCTCCCGTCGTCATCGTCGGTGCCCCTTGTGGACGTCGCCCTTCATCATCTTCGCTCCTCGTCATCGTCACCCGCATCCTCGTCATCACCCCTCATTGTCATTTCCCCTTATCGTCGTCGTTGTCATCCTCTACCTCATCGTTGTCGCCCATCATCGTTGTCTTCATCGTCGTCGCCCCAGTTCGTCATCGTGGCCCCAGATCATCATCATGTATCATCGTTGCCCATCGTCATCATTGCCCCTTGTCACCCCTCGTTGTCGTCGTCGCCCCTTGTCGTCGTCATCGTCGTCATCGTCACGCCTCATCGTGTTCATTACCCCACCTCGTTTTCACCCCCCGTCATTGTCGCAATTCATTATCGTCGTCGTTGCCCCTCGTCATCCTCGTACCTCATCATCGTCGCCCCAGTTCATCATCGTGGCCCCACATCATCATCATTAATCGTCATCGTTGCCCCTCTTCATCGCTGCCCTTCATTTTCTCCTCTCGTCGTTGCCGTCGCCTCTCATTGTCATTGTCGTTGTCGCCCCCTCGTCATAGTCATCGCCCCTCGTCATCTTCGCCCCTCGCCATCGTCGCCCATCATCTTCGCCCCTCGTCGTCGTCACCGCCATCCTCGTCATCACCCCTCATCGTCGTCATTTCCCCTCATCGTCATCATTGTCATCCTCTACCTCATCGTTGTCGCTCATCATCGTTGTCTTCATCGTTGTTGCCCCAGTTTGTCATCGTGGCCCCACATTATCAACATGCCTCATCGTTGCCCATGGTCATCGTTGCCCCTCGTTGTCACCCCTCGTTGTCGTCGCCGTCGTCGTCACATCTCGTCGACATCATCATCATCGCGCCTCTTTGTCGCCCCTCGTCATCATCACCCCGCGTCATCATCGTCACTTCTCGTCATCGTTGTCCCTCGTCGTCATCACCCCTCTCATGGTCGTTGTCGAACCTCGTTATCGTCGTCGTTGTCGCCCCTCATCGTTATCGTCCTACCTCATCATCGTTGCCCATCATCGTCGTCTTCATCGTCGTCACCCCAGTTCATCATCGTGGCCCCACATCGTCATCGTCACGCCTCATCGTTGCCCCTCGTCATCGTTGCCCCTCGTTTTCACCCCTTGGTGTCATCGTCGCCCCTTGTCGTCGTCTTCATCGTCGTCGTCACGCCTCATCGTCATCACCCCACCTCGTCTTCACCCCCTATCATTGTCGCCCTTCATTATCGTCGTCATCGCCCCTTGTTATCGTCGTCGTCACCTATCATAATTGTCAAGGGCCCTCGTCTTCATCATCATCACCCCTCATCATAGTCGTCGCCCCTCATCGTCATCGTCCCTCGTCGTCGTCATCCCTCATGGTCGTCGTTGAACCTCGTTATCCTCGTCGTCGCCCCTCGTCATGGTCGTCGCCCCTCATGGTCATCGTTCTAGCTCATTTTCATTGTCGACATCTCCCCTCGTCGTCGTCGCCCCTCATTGTCATTGTCGTTGTCGCCCTTCGTCAACGTCATCACCCCTCGTTATCTTCGCCCCTCGTCGCCGTCGCCCCCCAACCTTGTCATCACCCCTCATGGTCGTCATCGAACCTAGTTATTATCGTCGTCGTTGCCCCTCGTCATCGTTGTTGCCCTTCATTGTCGTCGTTACCCCTCGTCATCATCGCCATCATCGTCCATCATTGTCGTCGTCTTCATCATCGTCGCCCCAGTTCGTCATCATGGCCCCACATCATCATCATCACTCCTCATCGTTGCACCTCTTCATCCTTGCCCTTCATTGTCACCCCTTGTCGTCGTAGTCATCGTTGTCATCGCCCCTGATGGTCGTCGTCGAACCTCGTCGTCGTCGTCGCCCCTCATTGTCGTCGTCGTCGTCATCATCGTCATCATCGTCCATCATTGTCGCCCCTCATTGTCGTCCCTCGCCCTCATCATCGTCGCCCCATATCATTGTTCCTCGTTATCATCGTCCTTTGTCATCGCCTTGCATCATCGTCGTCGGCCCTCGTCATCGCCACTCATCGTCGTTGTCGCACCACGTCATCGCCCATTTTCGTCGTCGCCCCTCGTCGTCGTCGTCTTCGTCGTCCCTCGTCGTCGTCGAACCTGGTCATCATCGTCGCCCCTCATTGTCATCGCCCCCAGTCATCATCATCGCCCCTCGTCATTGTTGCCCTTCGTCATCATCGCCCCACTTCGTCGTCATGGTTGTCGTCGAATCTCAATATCATTATCGTCGTCGTCACCCCTCGTGGTCGTCCTCGTACCTCATCGTCGTCTCCCATCGTCGTCATCTTCATCATCGTTGCCCCAGTTTTTCGTCGTAGCCCCACATCGTCATCATCACTCCTCATCGTCACCCCTCGTCATCGTTGCCCCTCGTTGTCACCCCTTGTTGTCATCGTAGCCCCTTATCATCTTCGTCGTCCCTCGTCGTTGTCGAACCTCGTCATTGTCATCGCCTCTCATTGTCATCGCCCCTCGTCGTCGTCACCCATCATCGTTGTTAACTCCCCTCTTTGTTATCGCCCCTCGCCGTTGTCGCCTTTTGTCGTCGTCATCACCCCTCATCGTCTTCGTAACCCCGCCTCGTCTTCACCCCTCGTCATTGTCGCCCCTCACCATCGTCGTCATCGTCCCTCGTTATCGTTATCGTCACCTATCGTCATTGTCATCAGCCCTCGTCGTATCATCTCCCCACGTCATCGTCGTTGCTCCTCGTCGTTGTTACCCCTCATCATCGTCGTCATCCCCCCTCGTCGTCGTTATCAGCACTCATCATCGTTGTCGCTACCTCGTCATCGCCTCTCATTGTGGCCCCTCGTCATCATCGCCCCACGTCATCATCGCCACCACTCGTCATCGTCGTCCCTCGTCGTCGTCACCCCTCATGGTTGTCGTTGAACCTCATTATCGTCGTTGTCACCCCTCGTGGTCTTCCTCGTACCTCATCGTCGCTCCCATCGTCGTCGTCTTCATTGTCGTCGCCCCGGGTTTTCGTTGTGGCCCCACAACGTCATCGTCACTCATCATCACCCCTCACCATCGTTGCCCCTCGTTGTCACCCCTCGTTGTCGTCGTTGCCCCTTGTCGTCGTCTTCGTCGTCCATCATCGTCGTCGAACCTCGTCATCGTCATCGCCCCTAATCTTCATTGTCATCGCCCCTCGTCGTCGTTGCCCGTCATCGTTATCTCCCCTCGTCTTCGTTATCACCCCATGTCGTCGTTGTGGCCCGTCGTCGTCGTCGTCACCCCTCATCATCTTCGTCACCCCGCCTCGTCTTCACCCCTCGTTATTGTTGCCCCTCCTTGTTGTCGTCGTCACCCCTCGTTATCGTTATCGTTGCCTCTCATCATTGTCATCAGCCCTCGTCGTCGTATCATCTCTCCTCGTCATCGTCATTGCCACTCATTGTCGTCATCACCCCTCATCGTCGTCGTCATCCCTCGTCGTAATTTTCGGCGCTCATCGTCGTTCTCACTACCTCATCATCGTCTCCCCTCGTCATCGTCATTGTCTCCCCTCGTCGTCGTCGTCCCCCCTCGTCATCATCATCACCCCTCATTGTCAGCATTGTTGCCACTCGTTGTCGTCGCTCCTCGTCCTCATTGTCGTCACCCCTAGACGTCGTCACCCCTCATTGTCATCATTGCCCCTCGTTGTCGTCGCTCATCATCATCGCCCATCGTCATTGTCACCTTACATCGTCGTTGTCCCATGTCGTCGTTGCCGCCTCTCGTCGTCATCGTCGTCAGTGCCCCTCGTGGATGTCGCCCCTCATCCTCATAGTCGTCGTCGTCGCCCCTTGTGATCGTCATCATCGTCACATCTCATCGACGTCATAGGCCGTCATTGTCGTCGTCGTCGCCGCCCCTCATTGTTGTCATCTTCGTCACCCTCGTCATCGTCGTCATCATTGTGCTAATTGTCGCCCCTCATCATCATCGCCCCGCGTCATCATCGCCACCACTCGTCGTCGTCGTCCCTCGTCATCGTCGTTCCTCATGGTCAACGTCGTCGTCGCTCCTCATTATTGTTGTCGTCATCACCCCTCATCGTTGTCATTTCCCCTCATCGTTGTCATTTCCCCTCATCGTCGTCGTAGCCCCCCGTTGTCTTCGTTGTCACCCCTCGTCGTCATCGTCATCATCGTCCATTGCTGTTGCCCCTCTTTGTCATCGTTCCTCGTCTTCGTCGTCAGCGCCCCTCGTTGTCGCCCTTTGTCGTCGTCATCACCCCTCATCGTCGTCATCATCGTCCCTCATTGTCGCCCCCCGCCATCATCACCCCGCGTTGTCGTCGTCGTCCCTCGTCGTCGTCGTCCCTCGTCGTTGTCACCCCTCATGGTCGTCGTCGAACCTCATTATCATTGTCGTTGTCGCCCCTCGTCGTCGTAATCGCCCCTCGTCATCTTCAACCCTCGTCGTCACCCCTCATCGTCGTAATTTTCCCTCATCGTCGTCATTTCCCCTCGTCGTTGTCGTCGCCCCCCGTTGTTGTCTTCATCACCCCTCGTCATCATCGTCATCATTGTCCCTCTTTGTCGCCCCTCTTTGTTGTCGTCCCTCGTCCTTGTCGTCCCGTCGTCGTTGTCATCTCCCCTCGTCTTCATTGTCATCGCTCCTCGTCGTTGTCGAACTTCATCGTCGTCATCACCCCTCATCGTCATCGTCGCCCCTCATCATCGTCATCATCCCTTGTTGCTGCCCCTTTTCGTCATTGCCCCTCGTCCTTGTCGTCGTCGCTCCTAGTCACGGTCGTCGCCCCTCATCGTCGTCCCTCATCGTCGTCACCCATCATGGTCGTCGTCGAACCTCGTTGTCGACCCCTGTCATCGTCCTCGTACCTTATCGTCGTCGCCCATCGTCGTTGTCTTCATCGTCATCACCCCAGTACATCGACGTGGCCCCAGATCGTCATCGTCACTCCTCATCGTCGCCCCCCGTCATCATCACCCCGCGTCGTCGTCATCGTCCCTCGTCGTTGTCGTCCCTCTTCGTCGTCACCCCTCATGGTCGTTGTCGAACCTCATTATCATTGTCGTCGCCGCCCTTTGTCTTAATCACCCCTCGTCATCTTCACCCCTCGTCGTCGTCACCCCTTATCGTCGTCATTTCCCCTCATCGTCGTCATTTCCCCTCGTCGTTGTCGTCGCCCCCCATTGTCTTTGTCGTCACTCCTCGTCGTCATCATCGTCCCTTTTTGTTACCCCTCCTTGTCGTCGTCCCTCGTCCTCATCATCATTGTCCTGTGGAGTTAGAGTTTTACGAGTGGACAGTGCGATTGCGAGACCCGTGATTCATCGAACTCGGGTTGTTGATTTACGTAATCCCCTGTTGGCGAGCCCCTGTTCACAATACACATTACACACGTGGTGCATAACTCATTGGAACTCGTGACTACGGGTGAGGTCATTCGGAAGGTGCGAAGGGGGGGGGGCACGGAGGGAGATAATGATGACTGACTAGTCATCATCAGACGTGGCAGTCATCAGTCTTCAACATGTAGTCGCCGCTCGAGTTCGTTATGCCCGGGCACACGCGCGCTGCTCAATAAAAACATCAAAAGACAAGAATAAAAACATCAAAAGACAAGAAGAAGTCTCTGCTCGCTGGCTGAGAGATCGTGGAGTGAACGCTGATCCTCACCGTGGCCGTTATCGTCGAGCCGCCACGAGTCTGCAATCCGAGTCGTGGTGCCACAATCCCATCGTCGTTGTCAATTCCCCTCGTCTTCATTGTCATCGCTCCTCGTCGTTGTCGAACTTCGTCATCGTCATCACGCCTGATCCTCATCGTCGCCCCTCATCGTCGTCATCATCATCCCTCGTTGCCGCCCCTCTTCGTCATCGCCCCTCGTCCTTATCGTCGTGGCTCCTAGTCATCGTCGTCGCCCCTCGTCGTCGTCCCTCGTCGTCGTCACCCCTCATGGTCGTCGTCGAACCTCGTCGTCGTTAACCCTCGTCGTCGTCCTCGTACCTTATCGTCGTCACCCATCGTCGTTGTCTTCACCATCATCACCCCAGTTCATTGACGTGGCCCCACATCGTCATCGTCACTCCTCATCGTCGTCCCTCGTCATCGTTGCCCCTTGTAGTCATCTTCGTCGCCCCTCATTGTTGCGCACCTCTTCGTCGTCGCCCGTTGTCGTTTTCTCCCCTGGTCTTTGTCATCATCGCCCTTTGTCATCGTCATCACTCTTCGTCATCGTTGCTCTTCGTCATCATCGCCCTGCGTCATTATCGCCCTGCGTCATCGTCGTTGCCCCTCATCATCATCCCTCGTTGTCACCTCTCATGGTCGTCATCGAACCTCGTTATCGTCGTCGTCGTTGTCTATTGTTGTCATCCTCATACCTCATCATCATCGCCCCAGTTCATCATCGTGGAACCACATCATCATCATCACTCCTCATCGTTGCCCCTCTTCATCGCTGCCCTTCATTGTCTTCCCTCGTCATCGTCGTCGCCCCTCATTGTCATTGTTGTTGCCGCCCCTCGTTATCGTCATCGCCCCTCATCATCTTCACCCCTCGCTGTCGTCGCCCCTCATGGTCATCGTCGAACCTCGTTATCGTCATCATCATTGTCCCTCATTGTCGTCCTCGTACCTCATCGTCGTCGCCCCTTGTCGTCATCATCGCCCCTCATGGTCGTCGTCGAACCTCGTTGCCGTCGTCGTCGTCGCCCTTCGTCATCATCATTATCATCGTGCTTCATTGTCGTCGTCCCTCGTCGTCGTCGCCCCAAATCATCATCATCGCCCCTCGTCATCATCACCCTTTATCATCATCGCCCTGTGTCACTGTCATTGCCCCTTGTCGTAGTCCCTCGTCGTCATCGTCCCTCATCGTCGTTGTCACCCCTCATCATTGTTGTTGCCTCTCATTGTCGTCATTGTCCCCTGTTGTCTTTGTCATCACCCCTCGTCCCAATGGTCGTCACCCCTCGTCATCATCACCCCTCGTTATTGTCGCCCTTCGTCATCATCGCCCTGCAATATCGTCATCACCCCTCATGGTCGTCATCGAACCTCGCTATCGTCGTCATCGTCTCCCCTCCTCGTCGTCATCGTCGTCGCCCCAGTTCGTCGTCGTGGCCCCACATCGTCATCGTCACTCAACATCACCCCTCGCCATCATTGCCCCTCTTCACCCCTTGCTGTTGTCGTTGCCCCTTGTCGTCGTCTTCGTCGTCCCTCGTCGTCGTCGAACCTCTTCATCATTGCCCTTCGTCGTCGTCATCACCCCTAATCGTCATCGTCACCCCGCCTCGTCTTCATCCCTCGTCATCATCGCCCCTCATTGTCGTCGTCGTCGCCTATCGTCGTTGTCATCATCCCTCGTCGTCGTATAATCTACCCACTTCATCATTGTCGCCCCTCGTCATCGTCGTCGTCGCCCCCCCATCATCGTCGTCATCATTGTCGGCCCTCATCGTCGTCATCACTCTCTGGTCGTCGTCGCCCATCGTCATCGGCATTGTCACCCCTCGTTGTCATCACCCCTCGTCATCATCGTCGCCCCTCACTGTTGTCGCCCCTCATCGTCATCACCCGTCGTCGTTGTCATATCCCCTTGTCTTCGTCGTCATCACTCCTCGTCGTCATCGCCCTTCGTCATCGTCATCACCCCGCATCATCTTCACACCTCGTCATCGTCGCCCCTCATTGTCATCATTGGCGCCCCTCATTATCATCGTCGTCGCCTATCATCGTTGTCATCGGCCCTCGTCGTCGTATCATCTCCCCGCATCATCGTCATTGCCCCTCGTCGTCGTCATCCCCACTCGTTGTTGTCGGTGCTCATCGTCGTTGTCACCCCTCATCATCGTCGTCCCCCCTCATCGTCATCATCACCTCTATTCTTCATTGTTGTCGCTCCTCATTGTCATCATCTCCCCTCATTGCCCTTCGTCGCCCCTCATTGTTGCACCTCGTCATCATCGCCCCTCGTCGTTTTTGTCCCTCGTCATTGTCTCCCCTTGTCGTCGTCGTCACTCTGTCATCATCGTAACCCCTCGTTGTCGTCGGTGCCCCTCGTGGACGCCGCCCCTCATCGTCATCATCGAAGTTCGTCATAGTTGTCGTCATCACCCTTTGTCGTCGTCGCCCCTCATTGTCATCGTCGTCACCCCTTGTCCCTCGTCGTCGTCCTCGTACCTCATCGTCATCGCCCATCATCATTGTCTTCATCGTTGTCACCCCAGTTCATCGTCGTGGCCCCACATCGTCATTGTCACTCATCGTCGTCACCTCTCATCGTCGTCGTTCCACGTCATCGTCGCCTATCATTGTCGCCCCTCGTCATCATCGCCCTACGTCATTGTCGTCACCTCATCGTCATCCCTCGTCGTCGTCGCCGCTCATGGTCGTCATCGTACCTCATCATTGTCGACGTCGCCCTTTGTTGTCATCGTCATCATCCCTTATTGTCATTGTTGTTGTCGCCCCTTATCATCGTCGCCCCTCATCACATCGTCACCCCCCGTTGTTGTCTTCGTCGTCATCAACATCATCGTCCATCGTCGTCATCAACATCATCGTCCCTCGTCGCCCCTCTTCATCGTTGCCCATCGCCCTCATCTTCGTCGCCCCGAGTCATCGTCAACGCCCCTCCTCATCGTGGCCCTTTGTCATCATCGCCCTGCGTCATCGTCGACTCCCCTCATCGTCATCCCTAGTCGTCGTTACCCCTCATGGTCGTCGTCAAACCTCATTGTTGTCGTCGTCGCCCCTCGTCGTCGTCCTCATACCTCATTGTTTGTCGTCGTGGCCCCACATCGTTATTGTCACTCCTCATCATTACCCCTCGTCATCGTTGCCCCTCGTTGTCACCCCTTGTTGTCGTCGTCGCCCCTTGTCATCGTCTTCATTGCCCCACATTGTTGTAGCCCCACTTCATCACCCCTCGTCGTCATCATCGTCATCATCGTCCCTCTTTGTCGCCCCTCTTCGTCGTTGCCCCTCATCCTAATCTTCGTCGAACTTTGTTATTGTCATCATCGTCGTCCCTCGTCATCGTCGCCCCTCATGGTCATCGTCAAACCTCGTTATCGTTGTGATCATCGAACCTCGTTATCGTCGTCGTTGTCGTTCCTCGTCGTCGACATCATCGTCTTCACCCCTCCTTATTGTTGTCCCTCATTGTCGTCGTTGTCACCCCTTGTTATCGTCGTAGACGCTTATTGTCATTGTCATTGGCCCTTGTCGTCGTATTATCTCACCACGTCATTGTCGTCACCCCTCGTTGCTGTTGTCGCTCCCTCATTGTTGTCGCCCCTCATTGTCGTCATTGTCGCCCGTCGTTGTCCTCGTCCCCCCTCATTGTCATCATCACCCTGAATCTTTATCATTGCTGCCCCTCATTGTCGTCGCCCCTCATCTTCATCGTCGTCACCCCTTGTAGTTGTCACCCCTCATTGTCATCATCGCCCCTCATGGCCCTTCGTCGCCCATCGTTGTTGCCCCTCATCATCATCGCCCCTCGTCGTTGTCACCCTATGCCGTCGTCGCCCAATGTCGTCATCTTTGCCCCTTGTCATGGGGCCCTTGTCGTCGTCGCCCCTCATGGTCTTCGTCGAACCTCATTATCGTCGTCGTAGCCCCTCGTCATCGTCATGACCCCTCAATGTCGTCATCGCCCCTCGCCGTCGTCGTAGTCCCCCTCGTCATTGTCATCACCCCTCATCTTCATTGTGGTCGCCCCTAGTCATTATTGCCCCTCGTCCTCATCGTCATCACCCCTCGTCATCGTCGCCCTTCATCATGATCGTCCAACCTCGTCATCGTCGCCCCTCGTCGTCCCTCGTCGTCATTGTCCCTCATGGTCGTCGTTGAACCTCGTTATATTCATCGTCGTTGTTCCTCGTCGTCATCGCTTCTTGTCATCGTCTTCATCCCCCTTCATCGTCATCACCCCTTATCTTCATAATTTTCACGCCTCATCGTTGTCGCTCCTCGTCCTCATCGTCATCACCCCTAGTCTTCATCGCCCCCCGTCATTGTCGTGCTTCGTCATCATCGCCCAACGTCGTCATCGTCGCTCCTCATCATCATCCCTCTTCGTCGTCACTCCTCATGGTCGATAGCATGCCTCCAACGTGTGAGGCGAAACGTCGCGAGGAGAGGAGAGAGAGCCATCGACGCGGCTGTCCCGAGAGAGCAGCTTTTCGAAGCAATCATCATGCATCGAGCCGTGAAAATGTATATCATTACACTCCTCGTGGTGGTCGTCGAACCTCTTTATCGTTGTCATCATTGATCCTCGTTATAGTCGTCGTTGTCGTCCCTCATCTTCATCATTGTCACCAATCGTCGTTGCCACACCTCGTCCTCATCATCGTCACCACTAATCGTCATCGCCCCTCGTCTTCGTCCATTATCGTCAGTGGCCCTCGTGGTCATAGCCCCTTGTCGTCGTCGTCGTGGTCACCCCTCGTCAAAGTCGTCGCCCCTCATTGTCGTCTTCGTCCCTCGTCATTGTCGTCACCCTTCGTCATCATCATCGCCCCTCACTGTCTCCCTCGTCACCATTGCCCCGTATCATTGTCGTCGCCACTCGTCGTAGTCGTCTGTCGTCATCGTCGCCCCTCATGGTCGTCGTCGACCCTCTTTTTCATCATCGTCGTCACCCCTTATCGTCTTCATCGCTCTTCATCGTCTTCGCCCCTCGTCGTCATCACCCACCATCGTCGTCATTGCCCCTCGTCGTCGTCGTCGCCCCCCGTTGTTGTATTTGTCATCACCCTTCGTCGTCATCATCGTCCCTCTTTGTTGCCACTTTGACCTCCTCATCATCGCTGCCCAGTCCTCATTGTCATCTCCTCTCGTCTTCGTCGTCATCTCTCCCCGTCATCGTCGCCCTTCTTCGTCGTCGTTATCATCGCCCTTCATTGTCGCCCATCATCATCATTGCCACACATCATCGTCGTCACCTCTCATCGTCCATCGTCGTCGTCCCCCTCGTCATCGTGGTTGTTGCCCTTCATTGTTGTTGGCCTTCGTCCTCATCATCACCTCACATCATCGTCGTCGTCCCTCATCGTCGTCACCCCTCATGGTCGTCATAAAACCTCGTCCTCATCGTCATCGCCCCTCGTCATCATTATCGCCCCTCATTGTCGTTGTTGCCCCTCGTCGTCGTTGCCCCTCGACGTCGCCCCTCTTCATCGTCGTCACCCCTCGTCATAATCGTCATCACCGTTCCTCGTTGTCGCCCCTCTTCTTCGTCTCCCCTCGTCCTCATCGTCGTCGCCCCTAGTCGTCATCGCCCCTCATCATTGTCGCCCTTCGTCATCATTGCCGTGCGTCATCGTCGCCGCCCCTCGTCACTGCTGTCATTGACGTCACCCCTCATGGTCGTCGTTGAACCTCGTTTTCGTCATCGTCGTCGCCCCTCATCGTCCTCGTACCTCGTCGTCGTCGTCCATCGTCGGCGTCTTCATCATCGTCGCCCCAGTTCATCATTGTGGCCCCACAGCATCATCGTCACTCCTCATCGTTGCCCCTCGTTGTCACCCCTCATTGTCATCGTCACCTCTTGTCTTCGTCATCGTCACGCCTCTTCGTCATCGTTACCCCACCTCGTCTTCACCCCTCGTCATCGTCGCCCCTCGTTATCGTCGTCGCATATCATGGTTGACATTGGCCCTCGTCTTCATCATCATCACCCCGAATCGTTGTCGTCGCCCCTCATCGTCGTCGTCCCTCGTCGTCGTCGCCCTTCATGGTCTTCGTCGAACCTCGTTATCATCGTCGTCGTCGCCCCTCGTCATCGTCATCACCCCTCATTGTCGTCATCACCCCTCGCCGTCGTCGTAGTCCCCCTTGTCATTGTCATCACCCCTCATCTTCATTGTGGTCACCCCTCGTCATCGTCGCCCTTCGTCATGATCGTCAAACGTCGTCATCGTGCCCCGCGTCGTCGTCACTCGTCGTCATTGCCCCTCATGGTCGTCGTCGAACCTTGTTATCATTGTCGATCCTCGTTAAATTCGTCGTCATTGTTCCTCGTTGTCATCACCTCTTGTCGTCGTCTTCGTCCCACTTCATCGTCGTCATCACCCCTCATCTTCATCATTGTCACGCCTCGTCGGTGTCGCTCCTCGTCCTCATCACCCCTTGTCGTCTTCATCGCCCCCCGTCATTATTGTGCGTCGTCATCATCGTTCAACGTTGTCATCGTCTCTTCTCATCATCATCCCTCTTCGTCGTCACCCCTCATGTTTGTCGTTGAACCTCTTTATCGTTGTCATCATTGATCCTTGTTATAGTCGTTGTCGTTCCTCATCTTCATCATTGTCACCAATCGTCGTTGCCACCCCTCGTCCTCAACATCGTCACCACTAGTCGTCGTCATCGCCCCTCCTTTTCGTCGTCACTCGTCGTCATTGCCCCATGTCGTTTTTGCCCCTCGTCATCATTGTAGCCCATCATTGTTGCTGTTGCCACTCGTCGTCATCGCCCCTCGTCATTGTAACCCTACGACGTCGTCACACCGTGTCGTTGTCTTTGCCCCTCGTCGTTGTTATCTCCCTTCGTCGTCGCCGTCGCTCCCTCGTCATCGCCCCTCGTCATCATCATCCTTCGTCATCATTGCCCTGCGTCATCGCCCCTCGTCGTCATCGCCCCTCGTCATCTTCGCCCCTCGTCATTATCCCCCTACGACGTCGTCACACCGTGTCGTCGCCTTTGCCCCTCGTCGTTGTTATCTCCCTTCGTTGTCGCCATCACTCCCTCGTCATCATCGCCCTTCGTCGTCGTTGTCGGTTTCCCTCATGGATGTCGCCCCTCATCGTCATCATCAAACCTCGTCATAGTCGTCATTGCCCCTTGTCGTCGCCGTCATCGTCACCTCTCATCGACATCATCGCCCCTCATTATCGTCTTCGTCATCGCTCCTCATCGTTGTCGTCTTCGTCACCCCGTTGTCATCATCGTTATCATCACCCCTCATTGTCGCCCCGCGTCATCATTGCCCCGCGTCATCATCGTCACCTCTTGTCGTCGTCATCCCTCATCATCGTCGCCCCTCATGGTCGTCGTTAAACCTCATTATCATCGTCGTATTCACCCCTCGTCCTCGTCACCCCTCATCGTCGTCATTGCCCCTCGTTATCGTCATCATCCCCCATTGTTGTCTTCGTCACCCCTTGTCGTCATCATCATCATCCCTCTTTGTCGCTCCTCTTCGTCATCGTCCCTCGTCCTCATCGTCATCGCTCCATCGTCGTTGTCATCTCCCCTCATCTTTGTCGTTATCTCCCCTTGTCGTCGTCACCCTTCGTCATCATTACACTTCATTATCGTCATCATCGCCCCTCGTCATCATTGCCCCGCGTCATCATCGTCCCTCATCGTTGTCACCCCTTGTGGTCGTCGTCGAACCTCATTATCATCGTCGACATCGCCCCTCGTTTTCGTCGTCGTCCCTCATTGTCATTGTCGTCGTTGCCCCTCATCATCGTCATCGTCCCTCATCATCTTTGCCCCTCGTCATCATAACCCCTCATTGTTGTCATTGTGGCACCACGACTCGGACAGCAGACTCGTGGCGGCTCGGCGATAACGGCGTTCACTCCACGATCTCTCAGCCAGCGAGCAGAGACTTCTTGTCTTTTGATGGTTTCTTGAGCAGCACGCGGCACCCGGGCATAACGAACTCGAGCGGCGAGACTACATGCTGACGACTGATGACTGCCCCGTCTCAAAACAGCACTCCCCCACTCACGACCTTCGTCTTTATATTCCTCCGTGCCCTCTCCCCCGTACCTTTCGGATGACCTCATGCATAGCCACGTGCTACCATGAGTCACGCACCACGTGTGTAATGTGTATTGTGAACCAGGGCCCACCAGCAAGGGATTATGTAAATCCACACTCCGAGTTCGATGAATCACGGCACGCAAGTAATCGCACTAAAGCTCGTAAACTCTTTAACCCCACAGTCATCATCTCCCCTTGTCGTCGACGCCCTTCATCGTCGTTAACATCATCGTCCCTCTTTGTCGCCCCTCTTCATCGTCGTCCCTCTTCCTCATCGTCGTTGCCCTATCGTCGTCGTTGTCATCTCCCCGCCCTTCATTGCCATTGTTGTCGTCGCCCCTCGTCGTCGCCATCGCCCTTCGTCATCTTCGCTCCTCGTCGTCGTCACCTCTCATCATTGTCATGACCCCTCATCGTCGTTGTCGCCCCTCGTTGTCGTCGTCGCCCCCCATAGTCGTCGTCATCCCCCCTCGTCATTATCACCATTTGTCATCATTGCCCTGCGTCATCGTCATCGCCCCTCGTCGTCGTCACCCCTCATCGTCGTCACCCCTCATCGTCGTCGCCCCTCATGGTCGTCGTCAAACCTCATTAGCATCGTCGTATTCACTCCTTGTCCGCGTCACCTCTCATCGTCATCATTGCCCCCCATTGTTGTGTTCGTCGTCACCCCTCGTCGTCATCATGGTCGTCCCTCTTTGTCGCCCCTCTTCGTCATCATCCCTCTCCTCGTCGTCATCGTTCCGTCGTCGTTATCTTCCCTCGTCTTTGTCGTCACTCCCCTTGTCATCGTCACCCTTCGTCGTCATCATCACCCTTCATTATCGTCATCATCATCGCCCTCGTCATCATTGCCCCGCGTCATCATCGTCACCTCTCGTCATCGTCCCTCGTCGTCGTCGCCCCTTGTCGTCGTCTTCGTTGTCGTCGTCACGCCTCGTTATCATCACCCCGTATCGTCTTCACCCCTCGTCATCGTAGCCCCTCATCGTCGTCATCGTCGCCCCTCGTTATCGTCGTCGGCGCCTATGATGGTTGTCATGGGCCCTCGTCTTCGTCTTCATCACCCCGCATCGTCGTCGTCGCCCCTCGTTGTCGTCGTCCCTCGTTGTTGTCGCCCCTCATGGTCGTCGTCGAACCTCGTTATTATCGTCGTCGTCCCCCCTCGTCATCGTCGTCACCTCTCATCTTCATCATGGTTGCCCCTAGTCATCGTCGCCCCTCGTCCTCATCGTCATCGCCCCTAATCATCGTCACCACCCCTCGTCATCTTCGCCCTTCGTCATCGTCGCCCCGCATCGTCGTCGTCGCCCCTCGTCATCGTCCTTCATCGTCGTCGCCCCTCATGGTCGTCATCGAACCTCATTGTCATCGTCATCATTGTCCCTCGTTGTCTCCGCTCTTCATCATCGACCCTCGTCATCATGGCCCTTCGTCATCATCGCCCTGCGTCATTGTGATCGCCCGTTGTGGTCGTCACCCCTCATTGTCGTCGCCCCAGTTCGTCATCGTGGCCCCACATCATCATCGTCACTCCTTATCGTTGCCCCTCGTCATCGTTGCCCCTAGTTGTCACCCCTCGTTGTCGTCGTCACGTCTCAATCATCACCCCGCCTCGTCTTCACCCCTCATAATCGTAGCCCCTCATTGTCGTCATCGTGGCCCCTCGTTATCGTCGTCGTCGCCTATCATGGTTGTCATGGGCCCTCGTCTTCGTCATCATCACCCCACATGGTCGTCGTCACCCCTCGTCGTCATCGTACCTCGTCGTCGTCGCCCCTCATGGTTGTCATCGAAAATCATTGTTACCGTCGTCATCGCCCCTTGTCCTCGTCATCATCCCCCTCGTCGTCGTCCTCGTACCTCGTCGTCATCGCCACTCATCGTCATCACCCCTCATCTTCATGGTTGTCACCCCTCCTCGTTGTCGGCCCTCGTCCTCATCGTCGTCGCCCCACATTGTCATCGTCGCCCATCATCGTCGTCTTTCCTTGTAATCGTCGCCCCTCATAGTCGTCGTCGAATCTCGTTATTGTTGTCGTCCTCGCCCCTTGTCATCATTGTCGCCCCTCATTGTCGCTGTTGCCCCTCGTCGTCATCGCCCCTCGTCATCTTCGCCCCTCGTCACTGTCACCCTACGACGTCGTCACACCGTGGCATCGTCTTTGCCCCTCGTCGTTGTTATCTCCTTTCGTCGTCGCCGTCGCTCCCTCGTCGTCATCGCCCCTCATCGTCATCATCAAACCTCGTCATAGTCGTCGTCATTGCCCCTTGTCGTCACCGTCATCGTCACCTCTCATCGACATCGTCGCCGTTCATCGTCGTCGTCATCGCTCCTTATGGTTGTTGTCTTTATCACCCCCTCGTCATCGTCGTTATCATCACCTCTCATTGTCACCCCTCGTCATCGTCATTCTTCGTCATCATCACCCCACGTCGTCATCGTTGCCCCTCGTTGTCATCCCTCATTGTCGTCATCAACACCACATCTCTCTCTTTCAAAACCTTCATCTCTCCCACACAGCGTTCATCTCTTCAACACATCCTTCATCTCTCTCTCACAACCTTTGTCACTCTCTCAAAACCTTCATCACTCCCACACAATCTTCATCTCTCCCACAATTTTTATCTCTGCCACACAACCTTCATCTCTCTCTCATAACCTTCATCTCTCCCACACAGCCTTCATTTCTCCAACACAACCTTCATCTCTCTCTCATAACCTTCATCTCTCCCACACAGCCTTCATTTCTCCAACACCACCTTCATCTCTCCTACACAACCTTCATCTTTCCCACGCAACCTTCATCTCGATCTCACAACCTTCATCTCTCTCCCACAACCTTCATCTCTGCCACACATCTTTCATCTCTCTCTCACAAGCCTTCATCTCTCACTCACAACCTTCACGGCTTTCTCACAAACTCCATCTCGCCAACGCAACTTTCATCTCTCCCATCAACCTTCATCTCTCCAACAAAACCTTCATCTCTCTCTCACAACCTTCATCTCTCTGTAACAACCTTCATCTCGACCATGCAACGTTCATCTCTACCACACAACCTTCATCCCTCCCATACACCCTTCACCTCTCTCTCACAACCTTCATCTCTCCCACAAAACCTTCATATCTCTCTCACAATATTCATCTCTCCCACACAATCTTGATCTCTCCCGCACAACCTTTTTCTCTCTCCCACAACCTTTATCTCTGCCATACAATCTTCATCTCTCTCTCACAACCTTCATCTCTGCCACAAAATCTTCATTTTATTCTCGTAACCTTCATCTATTTCTCACAACTTTCATATCTCTCTCACAACATTCATCTCTCCCACACAATCTTCATCTCTCCCACTCAACTTATTTCTCTCTCACACAACGTTTATCTCTGCCAAACAATCTTCATCTCTCTCTCACAACCTTCATCTCTCCCACCAAACCTACATTTCTTCGCGATAACCTTCATCTGCCAAACACAACCTTCACCTCTCTCTCTCACAATCTTAATCTCTCCTACAAAAGATTTATCACTCCCACACAACCTTCATCTCTCTCTCACAACCTTCATCTCTGCCACAAAATCTTCATTTTATTCTCGTAACCTTCATCTGCCCAACACAACCTTCATCGCTCTCTCTCTCTCACAACCTTCATCTCTCCCACACAACCTTCATATCTCTCTCACAATATTCATCTCTCCCACACAATCTTCATCTCTGCCAAACAACCTTTTTCTCTCTCCCAAAACCTTTATCTCTGCCATACAATCTTCATCTCTCTCTCACAACCTTCCTCTCTGCCACACAATCTTCATTTTTTTCTCATAACCTTCATCTGCCCAACACAACCTTCATCTCTCTCTCTCTCTCACAACCTTCATCTATTTCTCACAACTTTCATATCTCTCTCAAAACATTCATCTCTACCACACAATCTTCATCTCTTTCACTCAACTTATTTCTCTCTCACACAACGTTTATCTCTGCCAAACAATCTTCATATCTCTCTCACAGCCTTCATCTCTCTCTCACAACCTTCATCTCTGCCACACAATCTTCATTTTCTTCTCATACCCTTCATCAGCCCAACACAACCTTCATCGCTCTCTCTCTCACAACCTTCATCTCTCCCACACAATCTTAATCTCTCCCACACAACCTTTTTCTCTTTCCCACAACCTTTATCTCTGCCATACAATCTTCATCTCTCTCTCACAACCTTCATCTCTCTCTCACAACCTTCATCTCTGCCACAAAATCTTCATTTTTTTCTCATAACCTTCATCTGCCCAACACAACCTTCATCTCTCCCACACAATCTTAATCTCTCCCACA
>JAZEWT010000017.1:1976460-1987026 GCA_036362905.1 Mordacia mordax | reverse complement strand
ACCCGGGACCTTCTTGCTGTGAGGCGTCAGCGCTAACCACTGGGCCACCGCGCCGCCCCAAAACAACTCTGTTTTTTGTTTGTATTTCACCACCTCTAGACCCAGCAGTGTGGCCGGGTAATTAGATCGGCAGGTCGCAAGTGGATGGGATCAAGCGAAGGGTTTCCCATCGTGTGGCCAACGTGGAAGACTCGGCCAAAATACCCTCCCCTGGGGCTCTTCAGCTGGAATTCTCCCGAGTTATTTCTAGTGCAAGGCACATCCTGCAGCAGTAATAATAATAATTGCATTTATAGAGCGCTTTTCATCCGAGGGTCACAAAGTGCTTCGCAGAGCTGCGGAGAGAACGGCACGTCAACAACAATGGCACGAAAACGGAAAATCAGCAGCAATGACATGTTTTTGGGATTTATTTTAAATATGCACATCTTTGCGGAACAACAAGTAAAATATGAGCTGTAGCGTCAAGCAGCAATTGCAGGGCCGCACCTTTACTTCTCATCAACTATTGATGCGCAACTGTGACGCTGTCCGTTGGCATCGGTGAGAACGCGTGATTGTTTTTTGTGTGTGTGTCCGTGGTTTCTTAGCGAACAAAATGCGGGTGATGTAACACGATTTTCTCGCAAACACTGCCGCGCTGGCGCACAAGTCGACCTCCGCTGATAGTCGGCGAGCTCTGAAACGAAACGGTAAATTATTTAATCGGACTTAATGAAATGGGCATGAACATTTGTTGCACTGAAAATTAAAGGGCATTCGTGTTGTCTAACAAATGCAGGCGACTGCAACGTGAGTTAGTGATGTGAATTGAAATAATAATTTTAAAGACTGATGTAAGTTGGTGTCAATATTACTAATAGAACATATATAAAGCTTACTTGTGGCACATGCCAGACAGTTCATGTTCTCAAATAGAAAAAAAAAACTGTAAATCACAATTGCTGAATTGCGAAACCCGACAAATTATGATTCTGAGATTGATTGCTGTCACTCACAGGAGCAGGCGCAATGTAAAGGGCTGCTGTGCTTTCAGAGTCGTGCTAACCGCTCAAATATACGTCCATCAACATCACCAATGAAAAGAGTTATTTGCCTCCCGCGGAGCGTAACTCTCGAGCCAATGAAAGTGGGCTAAGCCGGCTATATTATTACTACTGTATTATTTAATCCCAGATTATACAACAATATATGGTAGTGTGACGTTAAAACCAGAAGTTCTATTCGCCGTGTGCACCGATTTGTTTTTATCTGCTGATTGTTGCTGAAACAAATGGAACCGTGAAATGTACAAGATTTGAACGCTAGTGACGGCGTCGGGTCGCGTTACTCTCAGTATTCAGAAAAGCGGCCCGCAGACAACGTTAACGTCTTGCATAACACGCGCACACATTGACCCGAATACCAAACATCGCCTGCACGCGAACTTGCGGCGCGCCCGGGGTCGCGGCCGAGGCGGTGTCTTGGAGTGACATGCTGGCTATGTTGGACATGGCTGCTTGGCGCTGTGGGTGTGGGTGGTGGAGGTAGTGCGAGGGACAGGTCGACTGGAGGGTGGCGTGAGCTCGACGTTTACCTGGGATGGATGTCCACCAGCAGCACCAGCGTCTGCATGGTGATGATGTCGATCCTCTTGCAGTGGAAGCGCGCGACTTTGAGCACCTTCATGTAGGTAACGCAGAGCACGAGTAAAGACAGCAGGAAGGTGGTGCCGTGATACACCACCGTCATGGTCGAGAACGGCAACCACTCGCCGCCGTCTTTGGCCCACAGGGTGCACGAGGCGTAGTTCCGGTTGTAGCCGAACCACTTGAAGTAGATGGCCACCAAGGGGAAGCAGAGCGAGTGGATCCACGTGTAGCTTATGATGACAGCCGCGTCCTTGTAGCTCATCTTGGTGGTGTAGCTCAGGGGAAAGACCACTGCGACCCAGCGGTCCAAACTGAGCGCAGCCATGCTCAGCATAGTGTTCGTGGTGAGAAAGGTCTCAGTGAATCCCAGTACCTGACACAGGCAGCCTTCGAACGGTGGACCCTGAGTGATGACCCCGACCAGGGTAAGCGGCATGTTGAAGAGCGTCATGACTAAGTTGCACACGGTCAGGTTGATGGTGAATATGCTGGGCACTTGTCTGCGAATATCCGAGCTGTACACGTAGCACACCAGGACAACGATGTTCGACAGGAGAGATACGATCAGCACCAGGACGATGACTAGCGACAGCAGGGTGTCCCCAAGGTCCATGTCTCCTTGATTATTGGTCACCAATTTTGAGCTTCGTGAACTTTCCCGTTATATTTGCTTCACGTGTCGCCGCGGCAGTTTTGTAATCATGATGAGTGCCACGGTATGATCCGTGCCAAGAATCGAGTCGACGAGATGGTTAACGGCGTGGCCGAGCGCTTCTCGTTTGGAAACCCCGACAAAATCCACGCACCCGTTAGCGCCCTCACAGAAAGGCAGGCATTCTGCGTGGCGGTCTCCGGCCCCACTGCTCGCAGTTGTCATCTCTGCTCGACGAATCTGTCAGCTGAAAATCCCCCTCTTCTGCCAGATGACAGCGCTGTGATTTTTTTTTGCTTCGCTTAAAAGCCAGGGTTTGCTCGCCAGGCGCCGCAGTTGACTGGGGATAGCTGTGGACTGTGGATGACAGCGCTGGTGGCTGCTGGAGGTGCTGAGCTGTTGTGGACGCCGATGCGGAGGTTGTGTGGGTGGACGCGGCCGCTGTCACAGCGCGAGTGTCCACTTAGAGACTGCACGCTCACACACGGCCAATCCCTTAAATGCTTTTGCCGCTTCTCTCTAGTCTCCGAGCCACTGCTCTGGTTTAATCTCCCCCCCCCTCTTCTGCACTGCACGGTGACGTACGTGTCATCTGCTTGCTTTATAACCGCGGGCACACGGGAGTGCGTTGGGAAGACCCTTTAATTTCAAAACCAACTGGAGCTGTTTACCACCATCTCATTATTGTTTTCTTAACAGCTCTGTACATTAATGAATAATTTAAGTTGCCAGCGGGTGTCAGGTTTCGCTGGCTAGTCTCCCCGCGCATTCGCATCTCATCAATATTGTGCACGCCGATGGGATAACAATATGTTTAATAGAAATCAGGAAACCACTGTTAATGGTATTTTACGATTTTTTTTTCCGGTTAATGCAGTTTTTTTTTTCAGCTGCATCGGAACGTGTTAATCATTAGGCAAGCTCATATAAGTTCTCCCGAACAGATCGAGAGAAAAAACGGGTGTTCCATGATACGCATATGCACCCTTTTAAAATGGTATTCACGCAAACAAAAGCGTGATATCAACAACCTCGTATTCCGTTCGTATTAAATCAGCGCACACAGGAAAAGGATCACGTAAATATGGAAGCTTTTTGCGGCAGGTTTTCTTATCTCTTCACTTTATTTACGGCCACTCTTATGTAACATCGCAGTTGGACGCATCTGACAGAGACGGATTGCTCTCTCACAACGTTTGAAAACGCATCTGAACTGATAAACAAATGTTTGTTTGGTTTCCCTGCCCCTAAAAACCTTCCCGCTGCCCCCCCCCCCAGCCCGAGAAAAAAAAATCCACAGTCAAAGACCACGCGCGGGTTGCGTCTACATTAAAAGCACATTTTCTCAAAGTCCATTGGTCGAAGTGCGCAGTCTCTGCGACTCTCGGGGGCACCTCGACGCGATGCCACAGTCATCGAGATGAGACGCGTGTGGGCCTTGATGCGATGCTAATGAACTGTCCAAGGTGCTGAAAGCCTGCTGCATTGGCTGCGGGTTTTAATTCCTTCGCTCGTTCTAATGAGCAGTTTACCAGGTAGTTTGGGGATGAACGCTTGGAAATTCGCACATCACCACACAGCGCCGAGCTAACAAGGCAATGTATCTCCCCTGAAGCGATGCATTGCAAGCACGGTAATTGGCACGCTATGCACGGTAAACGATATTAAATATATGGAGCGCTGTTCGATGCTTTCAAAACTCATAATGTGGTAGTGAACAATGTGACCTTCTCGACTTAATGGTGTCGATATATCAGTCTAAAAAAAACCTCGCACACAATGTAATTTGCCTATAAAGCACAAAGACGCCTTTCTTTGACATAAAGGGGACAGGCTGAGTTTTATATTTCTTAAACAAGGGCAGCGCATCAGATGTTAAGAGTCTACAGCGTTGTCGCTTGTGATATTGTGTAGACTGAGTGAAGCTATCTAAGCTGTGTGCAATGCTTTCTCGTGACAGCTTGCACTAACCATGAGCTTTGAATTCTAACCCTTGATATCTTGGTTTTGCACAAACTGACTTGATGCCTTTAGCAAGCCAGGAGCGACCAATAACGTGCGATGCAATTAAAACACCCTGGGCTTTTTTTGTCCACAATCGATGTGGTGATCGGTTATCCAGGGGCATTGCACATGTTGCTTTGTATGAAAATTTAGTGGCAGGTCCCGCACGTTATGTTGTCTGCCTCGCAGCTATCCAAATATGAATGGGTTTGAGCTTATTGGCAGGGTTTTTATATGTACACAAGGTGTTTTCAGTGTTTGCAGCCCCTTGCCACTATGATGGAATAAAGCTACAGCGCATTGGTCGTAGGGGTTTTTGACTATACTTCACCACCATTGTCGGTACTAGTTTGTGAATTGGTTCAGACATCATCGGTAATGGCTATGGTCTGTAATTTAATTTAATTCAGGTTTTCAGGCTTACAGTAGAGCGCGCTATGCACTGCATCTCCATCCTTTCCAAGGAGATAAATATAGTAATAATGTTTTTTGTTTGTTAATGTACTGATGTAGGGCTTCACAGCTTGATATCTGAGAATTTATTTCAAAATCTGTTCTTGCGGCATAGCTGTTTCTAGCGCTCCCACTATTTCCTTCTCGACGTCGTAAAGGGAAGGAGCGCTAGACACGGCTATCCTGAAATAACAGCTTTGAAGAGCAATTGTTTTGTTTATGTCTTTAACCAGTACGATCGGTTATTGTAATGGCCGGGATGTGAAAGAAAGTTCATGGTTTTAAAATGATCAGATTTGTCAGGTTACGGTTAGTGTACCATTGGTGAAAAGCTACAAATATGACGGGTCCAGGTCTCGTTCCTCAGTGATAGGTATATTTATGTTAATTCTTACACCAGAAAGTACCGCATAAAATCAAAGGGCAAATAAACTTTCTTACAGCCACAATATGTGCATGAATTAAAATCTAACGTAAATCATAAACGCAAACAGTAACACGCAGGTTTACACATTTAAACAAACTCGCAGCACCAACTTTTTTACAAGGATGACTCCCCAACATAACCATGAAGTAAACAGTAGCGCTCAAGATTGCACAGCACAAAAAAACTAATAATAGACAAATAGGAGCAACAGCACAACGGTGGCATGGGAACAATTTAAGATTTTAGCCACAACAAAATAAAGGGGAAAATACAACGCTGAACAAATACCAGCCGACCGGAAATTTGGATGACAGTGATGGTGGCGTGCTCATGTGACGAGGCTCTACATTAAGTGCGCTAATTGCTGCGCGACAGCCACCCCCCCCCCCCAAACATGACAATATTTATAAACGTATTGTTCGCAAAAAATGTATATTTAATAATAATAATTGCACTTCTAGAGCGCTTTTCACCCGAGTGTCACAAAGCGCTGCACAGAGCTGTGGAGAGAATGGCATGTTAGCAACAACATCTTGGGTGCATGTTTAGGTACATCTTTAGTATCTGGAAAGTATATTAATTTTGACACAACTCTGACAAGTAAATACCTCGCCTATGTGAGATGTGATAGGAATGATTGGTGCACGAAACAATTCTGTATTTCTCATCTCACCTCATCTCACTATCAGAAACTACTTAGCCGTGTAAGGGTCGCGGTGAGCCGGAGCCTATCCCGGCAGACACAGGGCGCAAGGCAGGGATATGCCCACGATGGGACGCCAGTCCATCATTGGGCACTGCGGGCAATTTATTCTGCAAGCTAATTAACCTATGCAGCAGCATGTTTTTTGGACTGTGGGAGGAAAACGGAGTGCCCGGCGAAAACCCACGTGGACACGGGAAGAACATGCAAACTCCACACAGAAAGGCACCCGAGCTGAGATTCGAACCCGGAACCTTCTTGCTGTGAGGCGACAGCGCTACCCACTGGGCCACCGTGTCGCTCAATTCTGTATTTCACGTAGCAAATATCGTTCTTTGTGCAAAAATACGAATCCAAAGCATAGAACGTAATATTCAGAACAAATAATTTTTTTAAACAAACCGAAACGGTGTTCTTCGAAAATTTTAAACATATTGTTACGTCAGATTTGAACTGTCGATATAATGCGAGTAAGCAGTGTTAATCTTGCACACGTTACAGTACTTTTGGTTAGCAACACCCATTAAACTGGGGAACAATACAAGCTGTTGAACAGCTGGACCATTGAATATTTGATTTATATGTTTTTTCCTTGCACGGATTTAATTATGTTTTATTTACTAAAATTTTTAAAGGCTGATGCAGCCGGCAGCGGTAATGATGAGAAATGTGTCTTCGGACAAAGCCTTAGTTCCACAGAACTGCATAATCTAATTTACCAGCCACTTCATGTCGACACTGGAAAATAACTTACAATGGAGCAGTGTGAAATACTTTTCATTAGCCGTAATGAAAAGTACACGTTTTAGCATAGTCCTGGGATAAACTATTGTGTTGCGCTGTAATTGAGTCATTCAGTACATGTTTTATTCACAGCTGCATTGTATTTTTTTTTCCAGCAGATTTTTAAAAGGTAACAAAAAAAACTTGCTCAAATATTGATAAAAGTATTTCTCTCACGTAAAAAAACTTAGTGTGAGAGGGAGGTGTGGTGCTTGGAGGAATGGGTGGCACAGTGACTCTGCAGTGAGTAGAGCTACTGCCTCACACTAGACGACCCAATCCCTGGACCAAAACTCTGGCTACCTTTCTATGTAGAATTCACATGTTCTGCCCACGTTTGAGTGTGTTTTCCCTGGGTTCTCTGGTTTCCGCCTACAGGCCAACATCTCCCACATTCTAAATACACGCTGCCGCCTACGTTAATTGCCGTTTTAAAATTGCCCCCCGGTGCCCTGAGATGTTGTAACTTGCTTACTCCTCCCCACTGGGCCACTGTTAAAAAGCTCAACGCTTTCTTCCAGCTTCAATAAAAACGGACTGACTAATGCAATGCCAGAGCACTGAGCTCTTATCTCTGGCATTCTGGTTTCAAAGCTAGCAGCCATCTGTCATTCGACCGAGTTCTAAACTTTAGAGAGTTAAGGCTCTCAGCCCAGTACAATAATAATAATATATATGCTATGTGGGCTTTAACTGTGTTATGATCATAGATCATGCCAGCACAACGAATTTACATATATAGTATTGACAGAACATTGTTTTCTAGACACACAAAAGGTATACCTTTCATGTTTGGATAGATGTTTATTATTTGCAGGGCAACAAACTTCGTGTGGATAGGTTTTCTCGATGCGATTTTCTTGCTCGCGTTGATGTGAGCAAGAAAATTCAAATTTTAACGAAATTCTTGAGCAATGCTGAGAGATTCACAAGAGAGAAAAGACTATGAACCGCAAACAAGAAATTAGAATAAAGCTCAGCCAAACCTGGAGGCCAGTTATTGAAGTCAGCAGTGCACAGATGTAAAGCTCTGAAATGCGGACATCAGAAGAGAATTACGAAGTGTTTCAAGAACTAGGCATGTTTTCATGAGATGCAAACTAGGAGGTGAGTCACAGGTGGAACAGGATTGAGTTAAAGTGATTCCGGTGTATGAGCAAGACAATGGATCCCTTTCAAGTGGACCCTGACCTTTGTCCATTGTTCCTGGAATGGAGCAACTCTATAGAAGAGACTTAACACATACATAGTACTTACATATAAATAGGAGTCACACACGACACACGCAATGTGCCTGAGGATGCCTCTAACGTGTGAGGCCAAACGTCACGATGGGGGGAGAGGGACCGATCGACGCGGCTGTCCTGAGAGCAGCTTTTTGAAGCAATCATCATGCATCGAGCCGTGAAAACCTACATCATTACAATGCTGAGAGTACAAATTGAATATAAGTAAAGGTGCAACCCGGACAGTACCGATGTACTTAGAAGGTGTGTATTGCATTCCACGCATCAATTGTGAAAAAGTTTGCACTGATAGAATAGTCGCTGCTAGGAAGGGAGAACACGAGGCTGCAGTGGGTTTGCTGCATACAGAGAATTAGACAACTGCAGCCCACCCTGCAGACAGAATACATATAATCGATTATGAAATGATGCGTGTACTGACTATAACCCGCCGCAAAGGCCTAATATTAATCCGTGAAGCAATAGAGATTTACACAACAGTTAAAACCATGAATTGCAACAAATAATGAGCATAAAACTCAGCCAAATGTGGCAACCAGCTTTAAAATTAAGAGTAAAAAGCCAAAAACGATAGCCAGATACAGTGGATATAAGACTTAAAAAAAAAGAGATGTGTAGCTATCAACTCGACAGCATTGTAAGAGACTGTACCAAAAGCACCTGAGTCTAGCAAAAACGCTCACCAAAGCCTTATATTCGTGTAATGCGGTTGGATTAAGTTAAATTGGATTTAAATATGCGAGAGAGACAATGGAATTCGGGAAGGGAAGAATAAGGATGGGGAGGGAGCTTGACCACACGTACAACCAGGACAGTCGCACTTAGCACTCAGTCACAACGCGCCCGAGGATGCCTCAAACGTAGGAGGCACAATGCCGCAAAGCGGAGAGGGGAAGAGCTCTACACGTCTATCCTGAAAGAGCAGCTTTTTGAAGCAATCATCAAAAAATATATTTAAAAAAATAGTTAAATACTGTAATGATGTAGGTTTTCACGGCTCGATGCATGATGATTGCTTCGAAAAGCTGCTCTCTCGGGACAGCCGCGTCGATGGCTCTCTCTCCTCTCCTCGCGACGTTTCGCCTCACACGTTGGAGGCATCCTCAGGCGAAGTGTTCGTGCGCGGCTTCTATTGTCTCCTTATATGTGTGGGCGTGATGCGTGTGTTCTTTGTTGTGTGAGTCCGCCTCTAAGTCACCTTGACACTAATTTCCATATCCTATTCCCACTCCCGGAACTGTGCCGTGTGTATTCCTTCCATGTTAGAGGTGTTCAAAGGCAGAATGATTAAGATGCACGAGGAAATGACAATGAGGCAGGGGAAGGCACAAACGCCGATAGCCGGAGGAAACATTTTCCAGACACTGCTTCCTATGTATTATGATATTATGAGCCAATCAATTAATGAGGGTGGTTTTTTTTTTTTAAGATGTGGGAGGAAACCGGATAACCCAAAGACAACCCACGCAGAACATGGGGAGAACACAAACGCCACATAGAACGGCACCAGAGGCTTTAGTCGAACTGCTTGGGGCAGAACAATCTGTGAGGTGCAGATGTTACTACTGTACCAAACTATACTGGGTCAGATGGATGTCTTAGAAGCTATGGGAGTGTCCGCACTTTATTTCAAGTCAACAACCGATACATGGCGGAACAGTGGAGTGGTGAATAGCGCTACTGCCTTTCCACAGTCCAAAGCTTAGGTTATTTGTCCGGACTAAATTACCCTCGGTGCCTTGAGGTGCTGTAACTTGTTTACCCCTCCCCACTGGACAACTGTTAAAAAGAGCTATATATCTCAGTGATTCCTTACAGCTGAAATACAAACTGACTCGTATTGCCCGGGTAGAGGACGAGGTGGGCAGATTTAAAACTCAAACCGGTGACCAAGACCATTTTACCATCCAAACACTACAAACAAAAAGCCATTGTCGGTTGATCATTGTTAAATTATTGGGTTCGAAGACATGTTCTTTATACACAATGCCAACAAGTTAAATGTGTTGGCACAGTGACATGGCTTGACTCACTGAAGCAGGCGAGCGTTGATTGGCTGTCAGCGTACAAATACGTCGTTCTCATTGGCTGGGCGAGTATAAACAAAGACGGCGGTTCTAGGTGAGCTGTGAGCGTTCAGACGCCTAACTTCTCATCTCATCTCATTGTCAGAAACTGCTTAGTCCTGTACAGGGTCGCGGTGAGCCGGAGCCTATCCCGGCAGACACAGGGCGCAAGGCAGGAATATGCCCACGATGGGACGCCAGTCCATCACTGGGCACTGTGGGCAATTTAGTCTGCAAGCCAATGAACCTATGCAGCAGCATGTTTTCTGGACTGTGGGAGGAAAACGGAATGCCCGGCGAAAACCCACGCGGACACGGGGAGAGAACATGGAAACTCCACACAGAAAGGCACCCGAGCTGAGATTCGAACCCGGGACTTCTTGCTGAGAGGCGACAGCGCTACCCACTGGGCCACCGTGCCGCCCGACGCCTAACTTTTGACGACAAATTATGGTAATGAGATACATAACGGATCGGCGTTTTTGCGGAGTCGCTCTTAGTGGGATGTGAGTCATCATCCATCCATCTTCATCCGCTTTATCCGATGCCGGGTCGCGGGGGCAGCAGTCTAAGCAGCGATGCCCAAACTTCCCTCACCCC
>JAZEWT010000017.1:1877282-1898783 GCA_036362905.1 Mordacia mordax | reverse complement strand
GTGGTCTTGTTTCAGTCGTGTAACTCATTCTTCTGACGTCATGTTTCCAAAAGTGGAAATTCAAAGGTGAAATATTATTTTAGTTTCAGAAGAGTAAGAAAAAAAAGTTGAAATAAGACGTAAAAAGTCTTGGAGTTGCGCACAACTGGTTAATACGTCACTCACCACCGCCATTCACAAGTGGCAGAGGATCAAAGCAAGATCCCCATGTTTATAGCACAGTGCGGTAACCACTACGCTGCTGCCAAATACGCTGGCATGTGTCAAACGAGGGTGCACTCTTTTTTCGGCCGTGATGGTGATTTGCATGTGCAGAATACTGCACTGCTTTGTTTGATGTCCTTTAACAGGTTATAGAAATCCGCGGAGATCTCATCGAAGGGCAAAGCCAAGTCACATTGTGCACAATTTCATTAATAATGAGGCACAATGTACTTGCCGTGCAGGCATAGGTCGAAACAATCATCATGTGTACAGTTATATTTAGAGTTAGGTCAATACGTTTATTTTCAAATTAAGTCAAGACCGCATTTTTTTGACCTGAGCTTCAAAATGACTTTTAATTCCTCAAGTATGTCACACATTTTAAAACACCACCCAATGTATAAAAATTTCAAGGTAGTTCGGCTATGCAATATTTAACACTCTTGGACCTTTATATATGAACGTTTAAAATGGAAATATTGGAATACAAATATATTTTAAATATTCCAAGGTGAATAAATATGAGATGAGTGGTTTAATTTGTATTCTAATTTTTTCAAAATGTTCTTATATAAAAACGAAAAAAATATATAATATATCTCTTTCAAATAACTGATTTCAGATCTCCATACACAAAACGAGCATAATGTAACTTTTTAATTATTAATTCATTAACAATTCATTAACAATGGGGGTGGGGGGGCGGAGCCTATCCCAGGCGACAGGCGCAAGGCGAAACTATACCCAGGATCTGACGCCAGTACATCGCAGGGGAGAGAGAACACGCAAACTCCACACAGAAAGGCACCCGAGCCGGGAATCGAACCTGGTCCTTCATGCTACGAGGCGACAGCTCTACCCACTGCGCCACCGCACCGCCCAGCGTAACTTTTTAATCACACAATTTTCACTCAGATCACCACCTCTCGCGCGTCTGTGCGTGTGCATGCATGTGTGTGCGTAACGGCCAGTTCAGCGTTGTTCAACGCTCCAGGCAGCCAATGCACTGAAACGCACAGACGCAATATTTCCGTGCATTATGTATTTCTAATAAACACGCAGCCGTGAACGCGCAGCCCCTCGCGGTGTACACCTCCCCTGACAAATCAACCATAAAGTGACTCATAACGTTGCTCAGCACCTGCCTTAAATAATCCTGCTCGGAGCAGGGCCTCGTCAGAGTCAGCCCTTTTTGTCGGCAACCGGCGCAATGCGTTGAGAACTCTCCTCCGTGATTTGCAGACCCCGGGTTCTCTTGGAACACCACAATGCCCTCGTCGGTTTTTAATCAACGGTCCCTGCTTAGAGAGGTGGCTGTTCCCAGTCAGAAGTGGGAGATGTTCGAGACGTAAAAGCTAGGAAAGGCGAAGTGTCAGGCGTTTAATGGCATGCTGCCCTCATGCCTGAACAGCCAAAGGGTGGTGGGTTGATGAAGGGGGGGTGGAAAGGGGGGGGGGGTGCGTGGAAGGTCAAGGGGGTCAGATATTCATCACAACAGTGACAGGAATTTTAATAAACGGAGCCAATCTGCTGTGGAATAAAAAAACAATGCTAACTTGTTATGGATGTTTTCAAGCCGCATCAATGATGATAAGATGAATATAAATTTAGAAAAGAGGAATGTGTTAGAGCAAGATATTCCTTAATGCAATGACGATTTTTGATGGCACATATTACAAAAAAAAATCTAATGAATTTTGCTCATTTGGAAATGTACGGTTTATATTAAATTTGCTGTGAAATCCAATGAAATGCATAAACTACACCGTGACCTAGCAGGAGGGAACAGCTGCACCCTTTATTAAACAGCTCTACAGTAAATTACATACATCAATAGACATTGTAAGCCGAGCGAGCTATACCACGTTATGATCCCCAGTCTCTGAATATGTATTAACATGGATACAATTACTCACATTACCACCCGTTTTCATTTCAAAGAAAATTATACGTTTCGTTTAAAAAATATATGTGAATATATCGCTGCCTGCAAATACTCCGCACTTTACAGCGCTATTCATTTAAATGCCCTTTTTGTACTTACGGTGAAACTTGGCCGAAAAATTAATTTGCAGATTTGAATAAATTGTATAATTGGACATAATTCATGTTGATGCATAGTTGTAGTACCAATTATCTACTATCCATATACATATAGCTCTTCTTAAATCCATTGGTAGATGAGGGCCACACATTGCCATACGAGACACAGAAGCGAATTGAAGGCCTCTTCATATTGTGCCGACCATGATATTTGAAATAAATACTTCACCCCGCAGATATCACGCACTGCCCTGGGTAGCCTGCGTGCAGGATTCAAACTCACATCACTGCAGTGCTCGAGTAATGTGGCATGCTGGTGCAGTGACAACATCTGCGTCACGCAGAAAAAAAGATTTCTCCGGGTTCTATGGATTCCTCAAACAACTGAAAAACACTCATTAATTAATCAGCCGGCAGGTTAGCGATTCGACATTGAATGGATCTGTCCCACGCATTATAAATTGAATATATTATTTACCATTATTTTCACTACCCACTCCACCACCCATATCATCGATGTGCAACTCTGACTAATACTTTTTTGAAAGTCTAAATTCTACAACTTCAGCGCTCCTTCCCGCTCGAATGTTCAAACAAGCCGTGTGTAAGGCGCAGTCAGCATTCTCCTTAATTGTGTAAATTGCTGCACAGCAGGTCTCGTGCCACATTCTATAGCCCACCTCTCAAAAGCAAGTCTGTGCGGTGCTCCCATTGATTTATGCATTCCACTCGTCGCTCTGTATTAATGCACACGTGCCAAGAGTCAGTGCTTGGTAATCACGGTTAATTCGCTCACTCTTTGGCGAATTTGGTAATGCTGGTCCCATTCCCCTGCCACGAAAATTAAGGGGCAATCATCCAAAACCAACATCGTTCTCTCTCTGCAGGCTTTGAGAGCAAATGCGACGCACTACACCACAGTATGTTCATTCAATGGCAGGGATATCTTCATTACGGCCGCCTGCACAACATTGCAACGCGTCAGATGTAAGCAAAGGCTGAGGATGGCATGTCCACAGAAATGCGCGTCGTACAAGCACACGTTGTATTGTCTTCTGCAACACGACTGCACTGCACTGCACGCCACCCGCACAATGGCTCTAAATTTAGAAGTACTTCAATGAATAAATAAGGGATGCAAAAACATGTTTCGTTAAAATAGATTCGCGCATCGTATGCTGGAGTGCATTTTACGTACGACTGCACATTACTGTGTACACAACTGTGGCATGGTTTGATAGTATCAATAGAGTGCTGTAGCAGTCTTATAGAAGCATGCTTCTTGTGAGCAAGTCCATATGTGTTTACTTGCGAAATAGTATACTTGTATCAGACGTTGACCTTTGCCTTCACTCGAAAATTGTAATTTAAATTGTGCGTTGATAAAATCTGAACTGTGTTTATATAACATGGCCTTACATGCAGCGTTGACTTTATCATGTACCGCATAACTAAATAAAATTCTGGAAAAATATCAGACGATTCCACCAGTATCCCTTTTAACTGCCAAGTTCAAGTGCATATGTTGAATACAGAATTACATGATGTTGCTTTGTAGTAGCGTGTGAGATAAGAAGAAGAGTGGACTGGTGCTTGAAGACTATTGATACAAACAGAAATGTATACGTTTTTCTCCTTTGCCTATTTTAGATGCCGAAAGGACAGTGAGACCTCACACCCTCCAGGGGTCAGTTGGAGACATGACAAAAATGATTCCGCAGGAGGCAAATGCAATATGGGAATAGGAAGGGAATGGATCATCCTGTGGGACAATGCAGGCAGTGATATGGGATTTACCATGAGACACAGAAGATCACAGTGGCAGAGGTCATCTGTCACTGGGCATCAAGCCGCAGGTATAAGTGTGCCACTAAATGCGTTTTGCAGCATATGAAAACAGAATGACACTACACGGTTCGTACGTGGCTTTTAAGGTAGCGCTCATAAAATAAAAGCGGTATTATGAGTGGGAACGCAATTTAATTAACTCGTTCAAAAAATTTAACTACCACCAGTTCCATTAAAAACGTCGCTATTTTCCAAGACAATGTCATTGCCTGATGGGTTTTTTTTCTTCCCTCTTCTCTTCAGCTGTTTGTTTGGCTCTTGGGAACGCTTACCATTGCAATCAACCTGTCAAAGGACTGCAATGTAATTCACGACGCGTCTGTCTAAAAAAAAAGAAAATCAAGGCGAACAAAAGAAGGGGGGGGGGGATGTACATACCTGTATATTTGTGTGCCCCCAATTTCTGAGCGACCCCGTGTCACGCAGCCGCAAGAGGGTGAATTACACCCTTAATCAATTTGGGGAATCGCAAAGCTTGAGCGATTACAAGAGCGCCATGCAGGACAAAGCCATGCACACGAAGCCACACACCGACTCCCATCGTCTGCACGGAGCAGTGTATACAAAGTGGAGCATGAAGCTTTGCGGGAAAAACTGTGAATCGTTTCGCGGGCGAAAGGCGTACAGGGCTTGCAACAACAAAACCCATCGTAATCCGTCACGGAGTCGACCGCAAAACTCGCGGAATTGCGAACGGAGTGATGATTAAAGGACGAATGGGAGATTGAGATTCGTACTGGGAGAGGTCACGCATCTGTCTGTCTTCATAACGTCAAGGCGTTCTGTTACTATTGTGTTTCTATTCATCTCTTGATTTTTTTTATGCTCCCAGCCAGCGCAGCGATAGTTGCACAATTTCCGAATTTTAAAAGTCTTTGGTGTACGCGTGTCTGTGTGTGCATGCTCACAACGGTACGATTATTAACGGCGTGTGTTTGTGTGTTTATGGTCTGTGTGCAAGGCAGATATCTCCATGCAGCCTTTGATGATACATTATTTAAAGCAAGCGGCCTTGTAGCGCTGACAAGTTCCAATTGTTTTATTTAATCATCACGTTTTCATTTCTCAAGTCCATTGAAATCCAAAGAAATGAGCATCGTACCCCCAACGTCAATCGCGCAAGTCGCCAATTTTTATCGGAGGAGCGGAAAGAAGTTGTGGGTGTGCTCAATTGAGCTGCCTACACAATAAGAAATAAGGCGATAGGTCAGCACTTCGATACGCGCACGCTGCTAATTGACGCGAGCGATTGAGTCATCAGCACCTTCTGCCCAAGACATACGCACTGACAAAATAACGCGCACACGCGCCACAGAGGACTTCGGGGAAAAAAAAAAGAAACACGGAGACAAAATTGTGTCATGCCGTGAGAAAGTTAAAGGCCACCGTCTTTGACTGCGTGGCCTTCGATGAGCAGGAACAAGTTCCCACCCCCCCCCCCTGTTGTCGAGACGGTCAAGTTTCAGAAGCTGCTATTACCAAAGAGTGGTCAGAACCGCGTTGAGTCTTGGTGTTTACTCCGTTAAGACACGAACACTCACCGAACGCGGTGAAAGATATGTTTCAAAAAGTTAACAAATGAGTATTTATGGTGCTGTGACTACGTTTCCATTGGTTAGAAGCACAACTAACACAAACTCCACACATTCCTCACTGACACGGTGGCCCTACAATAAATATACAGGCGATAGGTGACGTTTGAGGATGCGGCTGTGACTCACTTTATGTGCTATGAGGAAGAACAGTTGCTCGAAACGTTGCTTAATTAACCGCACTGTGTACGTATTTTGATTAGTGGTGCCGTTTCGCGTTAATGGTCATTTATCTTTCTGTCATGAATTAGGGCTATTGACCAAAACGTTCTACACTAAATACTGTTTTCCGTTTTGGGCAATGCAATTGACGAACGTGATGGGTTTGTCTTCACAATACTCATCTCATCTCATTATCTGAAACCGCTTAATCCTATATAGGGTCACGGTGAAGCCGGAGCCTATCCCGGAAACACAGGGCGCAAGGCAGGAATACACCCGACGACGGGACGCCGGTCCATCGCCAGGCATTGCGGGACAATTTTAGTCTGCGAGCCAATCAACCTATCCAGGAGCATGCTTTTGGACTGTGGGAGGAAACCGGAGTACCCGGCGAAAACCCACGCGGACACGGGGAGAGCATGCAAACTCCACACAGAAAGGCACCCGAGCCGAGAGATTCGAACCCGGGACCATCTTGCTGTGAGGCGACAGCGCTAACCACTGGGCCACCGCGCCGCCCTGTATTCAACCCGTGCCTTTTAAACAGTCAACATTTTTTTTACATTTATCTACTACAAAGTATTTTCACCCACGATGTGAAAGATTTTATTCTTACGGCTGAGCTATTCGATCTTTTTTTGTCAGAGGTGAGCTAGCCGCACATGACATCTGATCAACGTGGCTTCTAATCCGTGGGAATTTATAGTAAGCAAATAGCAAAAATGCGTGGTTATAAATGCGCAGGATGCAACCAGATGAACTCGCAGACGTGCCCACGCATTCACCACGAGAACATGCCATCTCCAAACGTCATAATAATAATTTCAAACTTTTAAAATTCCATGCCTTGTCGTGAACGAGACACTGATTCGGAGGCGCGAGGAGACTTCAGACACAACTTACTATAAATTACGACGTTATCTGCAAAGAATGTGAGTTTTTGTTGTTGTTGTTGGAGGAAGCAGGAGATCCCGGAGGAAACCCACGCAGAACAGCGGGGAAAACACACAAACTCCACACGGAATGGCTCCCGAGACAAGGGTCGAATCTCGTCAGGCTGGACATTCTTTCTGTGAGGCGCGAACAATATCACTGCGCCACCCTGCCTCCGGTGCGTTCGTGTTAGAAGCAGAATCGTGTCATTATCAGTCGAACGTGTGTGCGCGCACGCACCTCTGCAGTGGTGGCTTAAAGTCTGAGCAAAAAAATTACTTGCTTTTTAATTAACTGGCAACGAGTGTTGGAAGCTGCTTCGGTTTGCACCTTGCAAAATCATGCCTGGATTCAGACCCCAGCGCGCACTGTTCAAGGCTCATGGTTAACTACGTGAGAAATTCGAGTGACGCTATGAATCAGAAATTAATCAGCCAACTTGAGCCAAATGTGTAAACGTGTAAACGTTAGGCTCAAGTTCAGCTGGGGCGGAGCGGTAAGTGGCGTTGCTGCCTCACAGCAAGAAGGTCCCGGATTCCATTCCCGGCTTGGGTGCCTTTGCGTGTGGAGTTTGGGTATTCTGCCCGTCTCTGCGTGGGTTTTCGTCAAGTAGTCCGGTTGCCTCCCACCATCCAAAGACACCCTGCTGTCTAGTCTAATTGGCCTGCTGCGTAAATTGCTCCCTAAAAGGGCCCTGCGATGTACTGGCGTCACATCCAGTGTATCGTCCGTCTTGTGCCCTGTGTCTTCCAGGATAGGTTCTTGCCCCCCGCTACCCTGTACAGGATTAAGCGGATACTGTTACTGACTGACTGACACGTTCATCTGTACTCAGGAACGCAGACCTGGCAGGCGAAACGACGCGAAATAAAGAGGAAACGTTCGACATGATTTTCCCGAAAGAACAGCCTTGGAGAGCAATTCTCATGAGTGAAAACTACATCTTGGCAATAGAGCATAACATTATCAAATAGATATCCCTTGAGAGCAATGGTTCTAACGAATATGTTAAGGTTGCGTACATTGTGATTTTGTAATACTGCCCAAGCGTTATGCGTACCCCATTTTGTGGCGTTTTATGTCATCTGTAAGATATTGCTTGTATTAATCGTGGGTAGTTTCGAGCCATACGACCTTAAGACTGCAGACCAACTCCTAAGACAGTATTGCAATCACCTCGCTCTGACCGAGACTGTGTACATTCCGCACCACTCAGCTGTGAATATTGTCCAAGCGACAGTTGCTGACTAAACAAGGCATACTTGTTTGTCTTTCGGCGCCCGGGAGTCTTCGTGGCGACCTATGATGTTGGCACTAACATCGCGTTACGTGCGGATGTCCTACGCGAGCCGTCACTCCAGAGACAACTCCCAAAGCATAGAGGAGGATTCAGGAAGGAAGGGCTGACCCGCTAGCTGGGTGGGTGCCTGGACGGTAAGCGTGGGGTTAAGGACACACATTTGTTGTTCTTTGTCCCTCTGAGACTTTTTCTGTGTTCAATAACGGCCCTGTGTGCGTTGTTATCAATCGCAAAAATCTAGAGTACACATTTTCGTGTCGATCATCAGGGATTATTTGGACACTCTTCACTATGCTGGTCAGTGCGAGTTAATGAGAGCATTCGGGGACCGTTTGAATTAAGCACTGATAATGTAAAAACAACGACCCCTTAACAGACTATAAGGGTCAGGTGTTGATAATGAACACCTATGAAGCCCAGCATGGCACACGGGTGGGATGGGTGGTTAGCTCCACGCCCGGCAGCCTTTATCTCCCTAACACATCACAACACGTACTCGATTAAGGCTTAGTCGATCTAGCGGAGGCCCAGGACCTTTTCAAAAAATCGCCACTGGTGTTCGTGGCCCTGAGCGTGCAATCGTACTCGGTTCACAGTGTTGGTAGCGCAGCGCGCTAAGCACTGGGCTACCGCTTCCCACAATAGCACACATACACACACGTTATATAACAAAATGACACGCACATACGATATACGTTATATAACGTGGAACCGTGACGATGGGCGCCGTGTGGGTCAATGAGAGCCACGGGATTTGTAATTGCGAATCTGATAGAGCTCAAGCAGATATGGCTCTGCAAGCATGGGCCCTGCTCATCGTGCGCTGAGCCTTCATTAGACGAACACATGATCGCAGGGCCAGACGCTCTGTTGGAGGATAAGGTCACCAGCTCGTCAATAATTTCTCGTAGTTTTTTTTAATTAAAAATGTAAATGTAGCCTTTTGTTGTGAATGATGAAGAGAACTGTGTTGATTAATTTCACCTTCTGTGCTTCCTTTGTGACGATTGGGCAGTTGCACTGTTACGGATGTGCGTTTTAAACGTATTAATTAACCATTACAATAACCGTTAAGTGGCTATTTGCTTGTCCGGAGTAATTTAACCAATTAGAGCTCTAATTCAGATAGGAATTAATTGTTTTCACCTTTCCTAGTAAGAGAGAAAGGCTCATAAAGCATCACTTTGTCGGATGCACTCAAATAAACTGTTTCATAAACCTTGAGCTGGTGATGGTTAATGTATTTTTATAGACGTTGTCAAAGCAGTGACTTATTCCATAAATAAGCCAGATATGTTTTTGTACTCTTGACCGTTACCTTCAAAATGACACCCTGCATCCATTCTTTAGACGGTTTTTATTTTATTTTAAATCTCATCTCATATCATTGTCAGAAACCGCTTAGTCCTGTACAGGGTCGCGGTGAGCCGGAGCCTATCCCGGCAGACACAGGGCGTAAAGCAGGGACATACCCACGATGTGACGCCAGTCCATCACCGGGCACTGCGGGTAACTTAGTCTGCAAGCCAATTAACCTATGCAGCAGCATGTTTTTGGACTGTGGGAGGAAACCGGAGTGCCCGGCCACAACCCATGCGGACACGGAGAGAGAACATGCAAACTCCACACAGAAAGGCACCCGAACCGAGATTCGAACCCGGGTCCTTTTTGCTGTGGGGCGACAGCGCTACTCACTGGGCCACCGTGCCGCCCTATTTTCAATGTGAGATTTTATAATTTGTGGAAATATCCTCCAGTTTACCTTGGCACAGAAATGCATTGCCTCATCCAGATATGATGAAGATTGCGGGCCAATATGAAATGTCGAGGAAGGTCAGTTTGGTTGAGTGGTGGTACCGGCCTAAGCAACAGCTTCTCAATGTAGATGCCACCATTCTCTGCCAATTCTCCTTCCTAGGTTTCCATGGTTTTGCGGTGTGGTTTTACTTTGCACCGCGTGTTTTCCGGCGTGATGACGGACATTTTACTGCACGTGCTGCGTTTGTAGGCCCAACTGCGTTTACAGGAATTGGATGGTCAAATTGAAGGGTTGCATCTCTTCCTTACTTTCTTATTGATATATTTTTTTAACGTATATTGTTCCCATAGCAATGTTGCATCGTTATTCTTCTCGTCTATTATTAATTTATTGTGCTCTGCAATCTTGAGTTCTACTGTTTACGTCATGATTATGGTTGGGGTCGCATCTTTGTATAGTTTGTGTTTTGAGTTTAATTGTGAAATATTGGGTATGACTGTTTGCTTTTATGATTACGGTTATATTTTCACTCGTACACATGTTATCACTGTGAGCAAGTTTAATATGCCCTTGGGTTTTATACGTTGTTGCAAACTTGCAAGCTCTCCGAGTACTTTCTGCTGTAATACTAAACATCTATCTCGTGTTAAAGACAGAAGCCGGTGTTAGAGATAGGAGCCGGTGGTAGACATACGAGGCAGTGTTAGAGGTTCGGGGCAATGTTAGAGACACGAGCCTGTGTTAGAGACAAGAGCCAGTGGTAGACATAGGAGGCAGTGTTGTGTCGCAGGAATCCCGCATCTACAGTTTGCAAGTTCACTGCAAACTTTCTGCTATAATAATAAACATACATGTATCTGTGTGCTGGGCGTTTCTTCAGATCCGGAACACACACGGTACAAGCAGTACACACATCGGAGAGCTAAGCCGCAGCTTGTTCCCTCGACTATAAATCGTTGGCCAGACTTTTGACATTTAAGTCTGATTGTATTGCTCCTCTACCAATGACAAAGCACAACCTTTACAATGAAGACAATATACCATATGTACATCTATTTTCATCCCATGACCCACATCCCCTTAAATACAGTTTGTAATGTATAACGCGCATATTCAATCAATTTCGAAGGTAGGACGTGATTGAGAATTTGTGCAGTTCTGTCAGACACCCAACAAGCGGTATTCCATGAGAAGCAACTGCACAATTCAGTACCCTTGTGGGCTATACCTGTACATAGAGTAGAGGTCACTGATAACATGGCCTTATAGTAAACCCTCATTTGCAGGGGTCAAAATATTCATCTCAATTATTGCTTTTGTCGTGCCCAGCCAGCGCTCCATCATCGAGTGGCGAGCGCTCTTGCGCTGGGCTGGGCCCCGTCGCCACCTCGTCTTCACTCTCGCTCTCTCCGAAACGTCGTGGAGCGCGAGACGAGGCGCCGGCTCCTCCGGCTGCCGAGACCGCTTGCTTAGTCGTGTCTCGGCCATTCCACAAAGTTCAGCGGGACTTAGTCTCGAACCAACAGTGTTTATTCCGGTGATAGCGAAGTTCACTCGACGTCGCGGACCCACACTCTTCACTCGCCACGCTCACCTCCCCCGCTCTCTTTCACGACCGCCACATATATCCTCCTCCCTTGCTGCCCATTGGCCACCCCGAATCCACTAGACGGCACTATTATTATGCAGACCCGGGACGCGCAGGGGTCTCATTGATAACGTCAACGGGCCATTCAACCTGCCACCGGTCCAATCTCCTCCCCTTGCATTAATGGGCAATGCACAGCCACTGTCTGGTCGGTGACCACATGGCACCACACTTTGCAGCAAGAATTTATTTTGGTTTCATGAATTTTTAACAGAACACACGTGTTAACGATGGCGAGTGTAACGTGACTCATTTGCAAGCAAGAGGCACATCTGGAATTTGTAAGACACGTCTTGTAACCATCAACATCTCCACGTGTTACTACATCTATGATAAATCGTAACACTGTACAGAACTCGTGATAATATTACAATGGCCACCTCGATCCCTTCCAATCTGAGTTCAGTTCCAGCCATAGTCCTTCAACTGCTCTGATCAAAGTAGTTAATGAACTACTTGTCGCTGCTGATGAAGGCTTGCCAAGCATTCTTGTCCTCTTGGACCTAAGCGCAACCTTTGAGACTGTTGACCATCTCACCTTACTGGAGCGACTGAAGGGCATTGAGGTCTCTGGCTATGCCCTGAACTGGATGATCTCCTACCGATCCGACCAGAAGAAGTTCGTCAGTCTTGGAGGATGCAACTCAAAGATCCAACTTGTTTTGTCTGGTGTTCCTCAGGGTTCAATCCCCAGCCCATTTATCTACAGTGGCAGTCTAAGCTAACATTGCTGTGCCGATGAAATGCAATCTACATCGACGCAAAGCCGTCCGTCAACGCGTCTAGTCTTTGCATGCAGTCCTCACTTTCAACTGTGAAGGCCTGGCTCACTTCAAATTTCTTGAAAAATAAATGGTGACAAAACATAAATATTCCTTGTGAAAACCCCACATCAATTGTCCGAGGCTGATCCTATCCAATTGACGCTTGACGCTCAGACCATTGAAGTTGCTAATGCAGCCCGGAGTCCAGTAACGATTCTTGATTCCTCACTTGCCGTCAATAAGATGACAAAGTTAGCCTATTTTCATTTCAGAAACATAGCCAGACTGCAGAATATCCTGCCACTCTCTGATGCTGAGAAGCTAATACACATCTTCATCTCTTCACGAATCGACTATTGCAATGCACTGGTCCCTGGAATCCCTGCCTACCTTATCAATCGTCTCCAACGTGTGCAGAATGCGGCTGCGATCACATATCCCCAGTGCTAGCGTCTCTCCACTGGCTACTGGTTAAATACAGGATTGAATTCAAGACCCTTCTTCTCACCTACGAGGGTCTCACTGGCGCTGCTCCGATATACATCCGTGACCTACTTAATGCACCTACGCAACACAACAACTTCAATCCTCCAATACGGGCTTGCTGCATGTGCCCAGGTCGCACCTCCATTCAATGGGTGACAGAGCCCTCTTGCGCGCTGCTCCCAGACTCTGGAATTCCCTTCCATTGGAGATTCTGTCAGCTGAGTCTCTGGGCATCTTCAAATCTCGTCTCAAAACTCACTTGTCCCGTTAGGACTTCAAGTCCTCTGGGTAGGACTGTTGATGCTGCTTACTGCTGTGTGCTTGGATGATGGCTCACTGTCGACCTGTGACTGTTCAGGAACACTTCCTCCTTTATTTAAAACAATTATTTTATTTGTTACTTGATGTCTTCATTGATTTAGCATTTTATTCAATTCATGTATTCTAATGTTGATTGCTTCCAGAAGCTGCTCTTCCGGGATAGCCGCGTTGATCGCTCCTACTCTCTCCTTCACGACGTTTCGCCTCCAACGTTGGAGGGGAGGCATCCAGGAGCGATCGACGCGGCTATCCCGAAAGAGCAGCTTTTGGAAGCAATCACCATGCATCGAGCCGTGAAAACTTACACCACTACTACTCCGCTGTTGTTGTTGACATGCCGTTCTCTTCACAGCTCTATGCAGCACTTTGTGACCCTTGGGCTAAAGGTGCTTTCGAAATGCAAATATTATTATTATTAAAATGGCATGTCCAGAATTAATTCATATTCATTGCCAACTTATTTTAGTTTGTTCCAATGCTGGAAAAGTTCATATCCACACCATTACATTGTAAATCATTGAGAGTATATAACTGATTTCCGAGATTTGGTTTAAATGCTAAGCACAAGGTAAAAAAAAAGTCACTATTTTTTCATTTGTAACCCCACGCTGAGTGTAACATTTTCCTATTTGTGCTCAAAGCTTTAAATCGGCGTGCTGCACCATACGTCCAGGAAATGGTTGAGAGTCACCCATCGCATCCAACAGTGTAACCACGCTCCAGTCTCCTAACCTTGGGTCACCACTGGGATTTTATCTGCCCCTTGCTCTGAGGACCTTATAACTCCTGGCTGAAGACCCAACACGTGTTTAATAAGGACTCCCACCTCTCTGTCTCAGCTTCATTATCAATATCCGCTTAATTATGCACCGGGTCGCTGAAGACCGGAACCTATCCCGGCGGACAGAGGGTGCAAGGCGAGGATAGACCTAGGATGCGATGACGGTGGGAAACTGTGTATTTTGAAGGTGGGGAGGAAACCGGAGTACCCGGCGAAAACCCACGCGGACACGGAGAGAGAAAACACAAAACTCGACACAGAAAGACACCCAAGCCAGGAGCCGAACCTGGGTGCTTCTTGCTGTGATGCCACTGTGCTACTCACTGCGCTTCTACCGCGCCGCCCCCTCTCCGCCTCTGCTTGTCTTACCTCCTTCAAGCGCACGGCGCTCTCAGATCCATTGTGTTTGAAGGCACCTTGTACATCTACATTATTGGCGTTATTTATGGATACGGTCAAAAGACTAGCGTATAAAGACCGGAGCAACGCAGTCGGGCGTTAAACATTACGGATTGAGGTTTTTTTTTTTGCAAACGTAGAGAATATGTTCATATCACGCTGAAAATGTGGCACATTGTGTTCCCAGCGTCTATGTGCAGCTCATCTCATCTCATTGTTAGAAACCGCTTAGTCCTGTACACGGTCGTGGTGAGCCGGAGCCTATCCCGGCAAACAGAGGGCGCAAGGCAGGGATATACCCACGATGGGACGCCAGTCCATCACCAGGCACTGCGGGCAATTTAGTCTGCGGGCCAATTAATCTATTCGGCAGCATGTGTTTTGGACTGTGGGAGGAGACCGGAGTACCCGGCGAAAACCCACGCAGACACGGGGAGAACATGCAAACTCCACACAGAAAGGAACCCGAATCGAGATTCTAACCCGGGGCCTTCTTGCTGTGAGGCGACAGCGCTACCCACTGGGCCACCGTTCCGCCCACAACATAATAACCAAATCACTAATTTCATAGACAGTTTTGTAATATCTCATACGATCCTTTTCTTAACAGTTTAACATATTTATTTGTGTTCTCTTTTCTGGTTGACATCATCCTGCTTTTTAACTGATCTCCTTTATTCATGTGTTTGTGGTTTCACAAACACATGTTTGCTGGTTCGTTTGTCCCCCACTTTGAGTCCACCATCCATTACGGCTAAATTATTATATTACTTTGTGACATCCATTTCATCATTTACATTTTCCAAGGATTTTAATTTGTTCCCCGGAGTCTGTATAAATCTCTTACCCCCTTGAACTAGACTTTTGATATTAGTTGTCTTATTTTTTTTGCTCTCTAGTAATTAGCTGTGTTCTCTCTTGGGCTAAGTTAAATCTCAGGAGGCTGTGATCACGTTCTGCGTTTCATCTTTCAAGGACAAAATAAATCTGCGACTATCTTGCACTTTGCCACACAGATTGCAAATTACCATTGCAACGATAATTACATTTGGAACAACGTTGGAGCTGTTTGAGCGTGAAATAAATCCAATTAATGTGCTGGGTAACTCACAGTTAAGTAATTCCACCACTCTGAAGTGGCAACTATCGGGGTAATCATAGCAACACTCTGCAATGGAGGAAAGCAAGTAGTAACGGATAATTTCTACACTGCGCACCCCATTTAACAGAGCGCCCCTTTCCCGCATCTCCACTCTTATCCCTACCCCCTCTCCTGACCATGCCAAAGGACGCTCTTGCCCCAGCATGATGAGTGAACTTACAGGCTGTGGCACATGCACTGCACTCGAATGCCTTTGTCATCGGCAGGGTCAGTTTACTTTCTGATACGCGATAATGTGGCAGCAACCATCCCAAGGGTTTGCATCGGTATTATTGCAGCACTTACACAATTAGGCCGCTAATAGTTTGAGAAAAACAACAATTCTATGTGGAATTTGCCTGACACATTGCTAATGACAACCATACCAAAACCCGCTGCCATTAAAGCTCCAAGAACGCACTTAAACAAGCGAACCCATAAACACAGCACACCATCCCACCCCCACCAACTAAATGCTTACAGAAAAGCAATTACCCTGTTAGGGACATCGGGGAAGTTTCCAATATGGTCGATGGGCTATTCCACCTTCTCTATAGCACAATCGTATTGCAGAGTGAATTTTTATTATGGATGGCTGCTATGAAGACACAAGCGACTGTTGCAAAAAATCCCCAACGTATATTTCTGTTGGCACTCAGCGATTTGGAAGGATTTTGTCATCAAGGTAACGTTCGCACTACGTGGCACAGTGCGAGAAAACGTTCATTGCACTCAAATACGTTTGGTCATTTCTAAGCACACTGGGGGTAACGGCCTTAAAATGTGGCGTATTAGACCTTGGCCGTGTGATTTTTGCAAACACAAAAGTTAGTGGGCCATGTGCATCTAGAGGAATGACTTCTTGACTTTGCTTACTCGGCAATGGATTCAAACTCTGGCTCCCCCTCCCCACTACCCCCTTTGACCTGCCACCCACTGCTCATGCCAGCCACCTAATCCCAGGCACGTCTGTCTCCCCGCCAGAACACCACGCAATTTCTCTCGTAGGCACACTGGCCACCACTGTTGAACACCATCGTGGTATTGCCAGCAGGCGTTGCGAAGCTGTCGCATGAAGGTCCTGGCCTTCACTCAATTTTTATTATAACTCCAAATGAAAAGGGGCAGCATGAGTGGGGTGGGGGGTGGAATATGTGGAGGGAAGAAGAGGTGATGGTCCTAGACAGGCAGGACCACAGTACGTTGGATGAAAATGACCCCTTCACAGACACGTTCGCTCTTGACTCACACCTTTGCAAAACCCCCAGCAGCTCACAACCGCAAAGCACTTTTCCACTGAGGATGATTGTATGTTTGTATGTGCAGGCTGTCAAGCAGAGCGAATGACAGACACAGCCACAGCCGCAATGGGTTGTCAGCTAATTCTCCACGCCGATATTACATTTCCTTTTGAGCACTAAAAAAAAAACTTTGCGCTAACGTGAATTAGGGACAATTAAATAAATCGTGATGGGGGGTGAATCGCTCACATGTCTTCGCCTCATTTTTAGCCGCACATTTAAATGCGGTCGTGAAAATACCGGGCGCAAATGGCAGGCTCCCCATGTTACCGTTGGTGGTGGGTTGTCGCTCACTGCTCCACGCTTTGCTTTACTGTCGTCCCACGCCTCTGTGGCTTTCTCTCCCTTCTGGATCTCTTCCGCCACTTGCCGCGCATGAGCCATGACCATCTCGTCTCATTGTCAGAAACCACTTAATCCTATCCCAGCGCAAGGTAGTGATACACCCACGATGGGACGCCAGTCCATCACCGGGCACTGAGGGCAATTTTGTCTGCAAGCTTATTAACCTATGTAGCAGCATGTTTTTGGCCTGTGGGAGGAAACCGGAGTGCCCGGCGAAAATCCACGCGGACACGGGGAGAACATGCAAACTCTACACAGAAAGGGCACCCGAGCCGAGATTCGAACCCGGGACCTTCTTGCCATGAGCCGACAGCGCTACCCACTGGGACACCGTGCCGCCCAACAGATAGCTAATACCACTTGAGAACATATTGCCTCATCCCTTAACATAACCTTGTGGCTTCAATCACCGGATCGTCCGTCACTCTGAATGCCACCGACTGCATGCCGTGCAATGTAAGGTACAGTGTGTGCACGCGAAGGGAGGACCCAGAGACACATGAAGCAGGAATAAGCAGTAAAGTGCAGACACGCCACATTTAGTTATTACAAGGTCGCAACTTTTCATACATCGGCATCAATAAAGGAACTCTTTTAGGGCTGTCTTAAAATTTAAAAAATTGCAAACGGAAGCGTTCTTTTATTTATTTTTATCTATAAAGTCACGTTGCAGACATTTAGTCATTATCCGAGGAAATGTTCGAGACAGGAATGTTTCTGAAAAAACGTAATGATTTAGATATGCTTTATTTTCATGCCAGTATGTAGGGTAAAAGCGTGTTGAGTTGTCGAATTTTTTGACCTTCAGTCAGTCCAGTAGCAGAATCTGCTTAATCTTGTGCAGGTTCGCCGGGAGCCGGAGCCTATCCCAGCAAACAGAGGGTTCAAGGCGGGCTACATCCAGGATGTAACGCTAATACATCAAAGGGCCCTTTTTGGGGGACAATTTTACTCAGTAGGCCAATTGCCATTAACATTGTGAAGACTAAGAGTTTAAAAACAGGTGTGGACCATGCTCTGCTCACAACAGCGACAACCTATAATGGCATGCACTGCTGATATTATTACATGCTTTGGAACAGCTGGTCATATATCGAGTATGCTTATCGTCATACAGACAGCGATCCGTTTTAGCTGACCGTTTGTTTATGATCGTTTTAATGATCTATTTCCTTCTACGTAACCCCATCCGTGAAGTACATTGTTCCCAGGGACTTCCAGCACTTCGAATTCTATCTGTAATAAAAATGAAGAGCTCCATTACGCTTGATTACATCATCTGCATTTTTCTCCATATTCTTGCAATGCACTTAAATGCACAAAATAGCATCATTTTGTTATTTTTTTTTGCAATATGTACATCATATGTATATTTCAGATGCATTTAAGTGAATAAAATACATCGTTTTTTCATTGTCGGCATCTTCAAACAGCACAATTCTACTCGGCATTTAATTATAGGCTACCTTGCTCTGCAGAAGGTTTATCGCATGACGCTTCAAGCAGGAAACACGTCACTAAAGTAGACACATGTTGCTGTTCACTGAGGTACAATACAGTGCGAATGCGTGTGGAGTCACGATGAGTGTCAGTACCACATGTGCAATGCATATTCAGCCCACCTTGTAGAAAAATGCCCTAATAGGACTGCCAAGATTTTTTTCTCCTGCCCTTTCACCTGCCACATAAATCTCTGCAAGTTCATTGTTTACCACACCCAGATACTGCTGCCAACGGATTTGTGCCGCCTACCAATGTCCACGGGAAACTGAGGAAGGACAATTTAACTCACAGCACATGGGATTCAACATCAACTAGGAACAAATGAGTTTCAATCGCGAATCACTGGATTCAGGACCCGCGAGATGCTAGGCACACGTTCTCCAATATGGGAGTAAATCCCACTGAGCCACCCTGAAGCCCTTCAAAATTACATTTTGGTACAATTTATAAAAGTCCATAAATTTGGCACAGGGATTGTGAAGTACTTTCTAGGAATTTGGCGTGAAAATATTATATTTGCATGCTACTGGGAAACAATTTAATACAGCTGCTGGATGTTAAGAATTGCACAAAAAAATACGAAAGATGTATTTAGAGTTTTGTGCAACGCCTCATATTAATTTCTGAATTGCAAAGAACGCAAGTGGAAACACACATTTGGCAAGGGTGCATATTTTTGAAGAATGAATTCTTGATTTTGAAACCAACCGCGCTGGCATACAGACGGAATTTGTACCAAAGTTTTTTTTTTATATTTGCAGGTTTCGACACGTGTTCCGTACTGTAAATACGGCTGATATAAAAACCCTAGTATGCATATTAATGTTTGAACAAATCCACATCTTCTTTGAGAAACAAGGTAAATAGTAATTAACTGGAGACTCATTATCGTAAAGGGCTATGTTTGATAATAATAATAATTGCATTACTCGAGCGCTTTTCACCCGAGGGTCACAAAGCGTGGCACAGAGCTGCAGAGAGAACGGCATGTCAACAACAACAGCGTTAGAATGGAAAATTAGCAACAACAATTTTTTTTGTGGTTTTGTTGTTTCAATATACACATCGTTGCAGAACAACATGTAAAATGTGATCAAACGTTGAACTATAATTTTAAAGTGCAAAATTATAAGTGTTTTAAATTCATGTATTGGGAAATGGTTTAAGGTAACATTTATCATATAATAATAATAATTGCATTTCTAGAGCACCACTTACTCAAGGGTCACAAAGCGCTGCACAGATCTGCGGAGATAACAGCACATCAACAATGATATAAGAACAGCATATGAACAATAACGCTTTTTTGGGGGATTTTTTTATATATATATATAAATCCGACCTATGGAGAGAACGGCATGTCAACAATATCAAGACAGCCCAACTGAAAGTCAAAATGTCGCAATAAATTATCGGACGAAAAATAAGCGATTGAAAAAATAATTCTGCTACAAACATAGATGGAATAAAAGTTCCCGAGCAGGCGCAGGTCGGAAGAGAGCCAACATCCCGACACGACACCATTGAGCCGCATCAACAGTCCAAGCCGGAGGAAGGAATAAATATTCCCGAGCAGGCGTAGGTCGGAATAGAGTCATCATCCCGGCATGACAACGCATCAAGAGTCCTAGCTGGAGGACTTGAAAGCTTTACGGAACGAGTGAGTCTTGAGCTTTACGGAACAAGTGAGTCTTGAGACGGGATTTTGAGATGCCCAAGGACTCAGTTGGTCGAACCTTCAAAGGAAGGGCGTTCCGTAGTCTTGGAGCAACGCACGAGAAAGCTGTCACTCATCGAATAGAGGTGCGTCCTGGGCACATGCAGGAAGCCCGTATTGGAGGATCGAAGGTGTGTTGAGGAGGGTGCCTGAAGTAGGTCACGGATGTATGTCGGAGCAGCGCCAGTGAGAGCCTTGTAGGTGAGAAGAAGGATCTTGAATTCAATACTGTACTTAACAAGCAACCAGTGGAGAGACACCATTAATGGGGATATGTGATCATGGATGGGTGTGCCAGTGAGGACTCCAGCAGCCGCATTCTGCACACGTTGGAGACGATTGATCAGGTAAGCAGGGGTGTCAAGGAGCAGTGCATTGGAGTACTCAATTCGTGAGGAGATTAACATGTGTATTAGCTTCTCAGCATTAGCGGGTGACAGGATGTTATGCAGCATGGCTATATTTCTGAGATGGAAATAGGCTATCTTGGTCACCTTGTTGATGTGTGTCTTGAAGGTGAGTGAGGAATCAAGAGTCACACCTAGACTCCGGACTGCCTTAGCAACTTCAATGGACTGGTTGTCAAGCATCAATTGGATAGGTTCTGCCTTGCACAATTGGTGCGGGATTCTGACAAGCAAAACTTCTATTTTATCGTCATTTAGTTTTAGAAAATATGAATTGAGCCAGCCCTTCACAGTTGCCAGGGAGGATGACATGCAAAGACTAGACACATTAATGGATGACTTTGCATGGATATAGATTTGGATGTCATCAGCATAGCAATGGTAGCTGATATTGAGTCTTCGCAGGATATGGCCAAGAGGTTATTTGTAGATGCTGAAGAGAAGTGGACCGAGAACTGAACCCTGAGGAACTCCAGACAAAACAGGATGGATCTCTGAGTTTCGTTCTCCGAGGCTGACGAACTGCTTCCAGTCGGACAGGTAGGAGCTCAGCCAATGCAGGGCACTGCTAGAGACCCCTATACCCTCCAATCACTCAAGTAAGATCAGGTGGTCAAAGGTACCAAGGCCAGCGCTCAGATCCAGGAGGACAAGAATACTTGGCAAGCCTTTATCAGCAGCGACGAGTAGGTCATCAACTACTTTTACCAGAGCAGTTTCAGTACTATGGCCGAATCTGAACCCAGATTGGAGGGGATCGAGGTCATTGTTAGGATATTTCAGATGAATGGTAGATTAGAGATGGGGCGATAATTATCAGGGATGTTGCAATCGAGGCCATATTTGC
>JAZEWT010000017.1:1853412-1874543 GCA_036362905.1 Mordacia mordax | reverse complement strand
GTGGATGGGTAGGTACATGGTGTATAGGTGTCTGGGTGAGCAGGTGCGTGGGTGAGTAGGTACGTGGGTGGGTAGGTGCGTCGGTGAGTAGGTGTATGTGTGGGCTTGTGCTGCCAAGCTGGCCAACACGGTTTGATTCCCAAGCATAGAAGTCGTCGTCAGTGAGTAACATGTGAACCAGTGCTGAGCACCCCCATCTCACTAAGCCACACTGACCAAAATGGTGAGGTATGGTTCTGCAAACTTCATTATCTACACAGCTGGGACAAACATTCAATCCATTGACAACGGGTTGTACATTGTTGAAGGATTGTATCCATGCCTGGTAGGCGACTACCATTACTCAGTGGTTGTTTTATTACTTCATTATATTCTACAGTTATTTGTTATGGACTACCCACCACTGCATTAATAAGTTAAAGATTTTTTTTTTCTTTCCGGCTAATCGAAAAGTTCATTTTCTTTTGCCATGGACGCCAAGTGTCTGATAAGTGGCAACAGAAATATCGATTTTTCAAGCTCTCGTTGTCCAAAATTTGTTACAAACATGTACTTCTCTCCAAGTACAACACCACATGATAAATAATATCTCCGCGACTGTTCTTCAAACACATTCGAACAAAATAAAAGATATTTCTCATGCAGAGGCGCGGTGTGCAGGTGCGCTTACGGCCCTGTGGGCAATCCACTGCTGATTTAGGGCCTCTCTCTGCCGCGTGGTATCACAGCGGTTATTTCTCTATAGTTCACGATGTAAGTCAGTGCGAGTTGATTAAGGAATGGGTCGTACTACAATTACAATAACCGTGAAAGCTGTATTAACGACATATTCCCTTGCATTGATTACTGTAGAAAATGTTTGGGGAAAATTTGACTGTGTGCAATGCGTTGTACAAGTGCATCGGCAAGATAAGCGGAACACACCGCCTTTGTAAATTCGAGGATCTTCAATATATGACTGCACCTTGGGTCATTAACCTTTGCGAGTCCACAATTCAGCAGATTACATGCAGCAGCTAAGGGAAGGTTTTATATATGTATATCTTACACATACTTAATCAGGAATGTAAGGAAAGATCTGTTCCAAAATTGGTGAGATTCCACATTCACATCTGGTAATAATTACTATTTTATTTCCCAGTGGGATGCCTAATATACCAGAACATTTATGGTTACAGCATAATGATTCTACTTAAGAAGAAGAGGGCAGTCCTGGGGCTGGGGATAGAATTAATGCGCTGATACAATGCATAAGAGGACATAAATCTCACCAATGCAGGGCTTTACATGTTTAATTGCTCCATAATTATTCAAAATACCAAATTCACAAAGTACCACTGAGAAAATAAACGCTTCAGGCTGTTTAGCATATGTATGTTCAGAACATCTTAAATGGAAATAATTATCTTTGATGTTTTTTTTGTGATGCACACCTGGAATTTGTTAGGGAGCTAATCTTGCCAACTGCACGTTTTTCAATGTTATTCTACAACTAGAAACCAAGAGCGGAATGCTTAGGGCAACATGCTACAGAGTATAAGTTCAAATTCAAGGCGTGGCTAATATCAACCTTTAAATCTCAAGGGATAACTCCCACCATCCAAGGACACGCTGCTGCCTAGGTTAATTAGCCTGTTGAATAAATTGTCCCCAGTGCCCTGCGATGTACTAGCGTCGCATCATGGGTGTACCCCTGCCTTGTGCCCTCTGGCCTGGATAGGTTACTCCTCCCCCACGCCCCGCGACATAGTTTTAAGATTAAGCGGGCATTGATAATGATGATGAAGGGATAACTGATGTGGCCGTGTTGCCTTTCATTCTCCAACTCGCACTGACCAGTAATGGAGCGTAACCACCAGATGAGAGCCGTGACCAAGAGGGCATGGGGAGGCCTTAATCCAGCATTGGAAATTTACGATTAAAAACTGTTCGTGGCATATTTACTGCAACATCTCAGTTGAAGAGAGGTAAGTAGGCTTGGAACGAGACGTGTAAGTCGACGGAAACGGGGGCTGCTGGCTCAAGAATTATGGTGGACCGTTAGCCACGGAATGGGAAACAGTCGGGAGTATACCTACCAAGAGATGGAGCAATGAAACCATCTCGTGTGCTCGGTGAATTATTATATCGCAGGATCGTGAAAGACGGTGATAGATCGTCAAGACCTTCTTCCAGGAGGGGATAGAGCGTGGCTGACGATGGTGATAACGACCCTGAAATATGCTTACGGCGACATATTCAAGCTGTGCACGTAAGGTCTGCATGCAGCTGCTGCTGAGATGAAACTTGTCGCCGCAAAGCGAATGCCCTACAAGTGGCAGTATGGCTACAGAGGAGTGGACAACAAAGTTGCTTGTTAACCATGTAAGGAAATGTACTGCGCAGCTGAGCAGAGAAACAGAACGTTTATTGTTGTACAGTGATCACTACGGGCACTTCCGAACCTACTATACGCTGGTTGTCAACAAAGGGTCACTGTGCAGTACCGCTCTCAATCCGCAGGGATGTGAAAATAATCACTTCTTTATAAAAAATCCCACTGGGATGTGAAGTCCAAATGTTTCTGTGATGGAATGTTGCTATGCCGGTTGCATATATGTGCTGCAAAGAAACCAAACAACATATTTCTTATCCTTATCAGCAACTTCTTTTTTTATATATATTAGGAATTTTACTGGCGTATATGATAACGAAGTGCGCGCGGTGTATCATACATACTTGGAATGACTATATTAAGTTGCAGAGAAATAAACGCGTTGGCGAGAGAACACATGCAGGTTAAATGCAGTGTTAAAAAAAAATACAGCATGGCTTTTTGCAGGAAACGTCACTCAAAGGACACAATGCTAGACACCAATGATGGAGTTGCAGCCAAAGAATAGAATAAACCTGGAATTGCATCGGTGGCAGTCAGAGCAGTGGATCATAAGAGCGTCGGCAAGAGCTTCACGGACTCTAGCTTCGCGAGATCTTGAGAGATGGCGACAGATTCAGGAAGCTTTAATCGAAAAGCAGATCGATCACGGATCATGGTGATTAAGATGATGACATTGTGTCGGCTAAAATATATATAACGTTTCCTAAATGGAACATTGTTCTAAAAGTGGTTGTAAAATTCATCACTATTCGTGCAGCGAATGGAAGGTGTTATGTTACCATCATATTGATTTTCAGATTGATGTGCACTGTGTGCAGATCAGACGGCCATACTTTAAGCTTGGGTGGTGGAAAGGTCACACACGAGCCTTACACCAACCACAAGGGATATGAGTCTCTTGAAGAATCCAATGGACGAGGTCTGACACCAAGTGGACTACAAGATATGCATGTATTTCCTATCATTGCTATTTGCTCTGAAAAAAATATATTAACCGATAATTCGAATTAAAAATGAAACGCATGAAGTATCTAACAGAAATAATGTAGATGATTAAAATAATAATAATAATTATTCACATTAACTGCCCAAGAGAGCGGCACTTAGTCTTAAAATATGTTTTAGTATACATTTAGATGTTTGGCAGCCAATACCATTCGTGTTTGGGACGTAGGTGGAAAAAAAGAGTACCTGGAGAAAACCTACAAATGGGAAGAGATCACAATGAGTATTGCAATTTTGTGGCCACCTCATAGCTTAATGGCTACAACACCTGGCAAGATTTAATGGACATCGATCCAACGACTAATCAGGTTCAATTTTATTTCAACTCCAAGATCCTACTGAGGTCGGACGGAATTGGCGTAAGTTGGTCCCCAGCACCGTAAATGGTAATAGGGACATCTCATCTCATCTCATTGTCAGAAACCACTAATGATGATTGCTTCGAAAAGCACTAAGTCCTGTACAGGGTCCCAATGAGCTGGAGCCTATCCCGGCAGACACAGGGCGCAAGACAGAGATATACCCACGATGAGCTGCCAGTTAGTCCATCATCGGTCACTGCGGGTAATTTAGTCTGAAAGTCAATTAATCTATGCAGCAGCATGTTTTTTGGACTTTGGGAGGAAACGGGAGTACCCGGCGAAAACCCACGCGGACACGGGGAGAACAGGCAAACTCCACACAGAAAGGTACCCGAGCCGAGATTCGAACCCGGGGCCTTCTTGCTGTGAGGCGACAGCACTACCCACTGGGCCACCGTGCCGGTAATAGGGACATTCTGAATGTAAATTTAAAGTATGGTCATTCTCACACTTTTCTTAGTTTTCGGTCAAGTGTCTTAAATATACTTAAAACGTGCACATTATATCGTGAAAAAAAATAACCTACACACCTTAACTACGTGTGTGTTTTACATACGTATTGTATGTTGTCAACCTGTAACTTCCGACTGCTGAGCAAAGTCATCGCCCATATTCTCCCAATTCCTTCATTCCCGTTGCTGTTTCTGTCCACGAGTGGCCTCCACATTCGTTGAGGTCATCTCAATGCTGGCATCCCTTCTACCGTCTGCTTCTTTGGCCTTCTCTCGGTATCCACTCGTTGGTTCATTTTGTCCTTCACTCGTCAGTTATTCTCATCGCATATCTTGCCGTTATACACTTATATTATTTTGTGGGTGTTTTACAAAACAAGCGAACGCTCCTGAAAATAAGTTGCGAAACTTAGCAAATGGATACACAACTTTACTACCCATTTTCTTATTTTGTTCTTACATGGCACAGATATTTTACACATATAAAGCAAGTGTCATTGTGACAGGGTGAATCAGTTACAGAGCTTTCAGCTAAAAATTACAAGTTCAATCCCAGGTCAAGAAGTTCCCAGCCCCTGGAATGGGCATCTGTCCAGTTACACCATATATATGAAAACAGCAACATTGTGCCATCTCTGGAAGGTATTTGGTGTGTTCAGTGTGCCTCAGAAATAATGTATGAAAGGAATGCTTAACAGCCAGCTGCACTCAAACTGGTACCTAATTCGCATTGCTTTTGTGTTGAATTATCATGTGCAAAGGTATGTTATTTTATTTGATGACTCAACTAATCATTAAGATACTTATAAACATGATTTGAACCAAATGAAATTCATTCGAGCAATTCTCACTCCTCAAAAGAAGAGAAGGCTTACCATGCCACGTGTCAGTTTTGGAGAACTTTGAATATATTTCACCATGTTGAAGGTGGGGAGCAAGGGTTAGGACTGCCAATTTAGATATAATTTGCAAGCGATGTTAAGCGTGAGCAGAAATCAAACTTAAGTCAGCAGCTTCATAGTACAGCACACTCACGACGGCGTCACTACACCATCCTGTAATGAACACCACACGACAGCTTTTCAAAAATTGGAAATGTAACGTGCTTGTGATGTGGACAGACTGGAAGCTACATTAACAATGGATTACTGTTTAATGATAACGCTTTTCACTGAACATACTAATTTCCTTAAAATGCATCTGCTGTTGAGAAATTTAGACGAGCCGTTGTCCTGAGAAAAAGGTAAGAAAACAAATATTAAATCCAATGATCCCTTAAACCGTTAAGAAAGGCACTCAAAAATGTGACAAGCCGTGTCGCCTTTTCGTCACCGCGCCGAGGTAAATTATTAAAATGCATTTTCATTTCCATTCTTTTGTCCTCTTTCGCTGGGGAAAGAATCTCCCCCATCTCCTTTAGCACGCACCATTTGAGTCGTTTCTGTGCAGCTGTAATCCCCAGGGATCTTGAATAGTTGATAATATACATATATATATCCCCACTTCTGTCACAACACTTCTGCAACAACAAAACAAGTACACAATCGCAATGATTTCACAAAAAGGGCCTTGTGTAATCCGACGACTCTCTATACAAATGTTATTGATTCAAACAGTAAAGTTGAGGGTGGGGGGGAATTTATATGAGTAAGATTCCTGACCACGGCTAACATCAATGGTAAGGAATATAAGAACCAATCCTGCCTACACACTACTTTACCGAGAATCACTGATCAGCGTGGTGAAGTATGGCAAAGAAAACCCCCAAATGACTCACATGGCGTCTAGTGGCCTTCATCTGTTATTGGACGGATGATTATACATTTTTATATAAACATGAGAGGGCACCATTTGATCTGTACTGCAAGTGATGATTGCTAACTTCTCCTGGGGATGCCTCCAAAGTAGGATACGAAACGTCGCGAAGGAGAGAGGAGGAGCACTGGACACGGCTTTCCGAAAAGAACAGCTTTGGAAAGCAATCAACATGCATAGAGCCGTGAAAACACACATCTGCACTGCAAGTATTACGAATAAGAAGTATTACCGTTAAATGGGTAATGTTCGTGGCATTTAGTAAAACAGCCAATGTGAAAGATGTATTTATATTTTCTTATATGTGTGTACGTTTGTAAATTATTATCAAATCTGTCAGAACAGAGTTGAATACACGAACATCTCTTCATTTTACATCGCCGCCCGTTTGTTGTATCCAAAAACATATCTCCTCTTGAAATGTTACCAGTTGGCTTAATGCTTTAAAATGTCAAACCTGCTTACTATCATGCATTTTTTAAACCTCGGTGGAATTGTATTTAGAAGGCTGCGCTTTATTTATCGTCCCATTGTCTATTTTACTCTAATTCTGTTGATGTTGACATTTGTGGCACTATGTGTATGCCACGAAATGAGATTGATTCATACATTCAACTATAATTCATTTTCAAATCTTTTCAAAGCCACCCACCCCCACTCTCCCCAATGCACGAATGACTTCTTCCCTGCCTCCTAGGATATTTATTCCTTGCCTGTGCATGTGCTGGCTTACCGAGCAGAAATTGGCTGGAATGCCAATCTACACTGGATCTACTCACCCATGAATTATATCTCTCAAAGCATGTCTCTTTTTGCAAGTTCAGCATTATATTTTAAATTCACAGCATTGCCAAGAAAGGCTGCCTCTCTTGCTATTTCACAATATCCCCCCAAGCATGTTCTATGCCATCGGAGGCAATGTGCATTTCAGTCAAAGTACAGTCATATACACATCGCCAATAAAACGTTTTCAGATGTACTGAAATATGTGATATTTGAGAAAAGGTTTCCGTCATTGTTCTTTCGGGATAGCTATGTCAAACACTCCCCCCCCCCCTCATCTAAAAACACCTGAGGATACCTCCAGCGTGGGAGGCGAACGTTGTGCAGGAAATAAAAGGAGCACTCGACACGGCTATCATAAAAGAACAGCTTTGGAAAGCAATTCTCAACCATTAAGCTATGAATACCTATATCAGTACGTGTGATGTTTTGCGTTCCTATATGTATATTTAATGCAGTTATAGACAGATCACACGATGATGTCATGATACTAATATTACTCATTGTGGAGAGTATTTTCATGTTTAAAAAAATATTTGATGATTTTATGTTACATTGCACTTTCCACAAATATAATATATTTTTAACGAAGCAAAAAATGTTAACATATCCTATATTGGCTTTGCTTATTATTTAAGGCATTTTAGAATATGATTTTGCCCTTTAAAACATGTTGTTTCATTTGTCCGCGTTGTTGTGTATGATTTGTAAAATCTGGTTATGTGCAGGAGTCAGATGAATTGTTGCACTGTGATGGCTGGCCATGGCCTGTGGGAATTACTTCCTCCAGCAGTGGAGAGATCATGGCTATTGCTGATTATATGTATTATGAAATTAGCATGTAACGTTGTTACAATATAACATGTATGTGTTCACAAATGTCTAGCGAAATATGCTTTTAGGAAGCAACCTTGATATATATCCTTGTATACAGTATTCACATATTGGTAATATAGCCATCTGAAATCTCTTTAATGTTTCTCTAACTTCATTTTATAATACTAATATGATCAGTCCTGGTGTCTCGAGTTTCCACCAAGTTAAGCAGAGTAAACTAAACCCTTCGAATTTAAACGGAATTATTATTAATGTTGACTTTTTCATCAATGAAAAAAAATGCACAAACCTTGCTTTGCATTCTAGCTAAAATAAGACGTATACCATCAAAGACTAATGTGTCAGGCTGTGAACAGTGACAAACACAGTGAGTAATGAGTTTGCAGGATAGTGCAACCTGGATATGTTTCAGCTTATCCTCTATGCAATATCTCACTTCGCTAAGAACTAAGCAGAGCAGACTGCTTAAAATATATAAAATGCTTTCTTGGAACTTTGTGTTTTACTCACAAACGAATTCCCCCCATTCCTACTCTATATCTATATGCCCACAACATTTTTGTAAGCCATTAGTACATTCCTAAAACATTTCCAACGGAATATTTTTTTAACGTTCAATTTGTTAAGTGGACATTTTTCAACAGCACAAACATAAATGTCGACATGCCCCTTTGTGTGTTTCATATTGTTTGAACCGATGTTTATTTTGTATTTTCTCCGCGAATTGTAATAGAAAGGGATTCAGGCGGTGTGGCCAAACAGTACAGTATAGAAACGTCAGGTTGAATTTTCTACTCAATTCATCAGTTTCTGGGCCAATGAAGCCACTGCTGAACCGTACATCTATTGGGCTATGGAGCTGCCAAGATTGTGTATATTTAAGCTCAGTGAGCAAGAAGAAACCTGAAGCTCAAAGTGAGCCATATCGTGGTCTTTATTTAAAGCGGCTCAACCGTGGGACAAATGGTCTTCCAGTGGCCATCTCCTCAGCAGACAATTCATTGCACTTCGATTTTTATCAGTGCGCTTATACACAGTAGAATAATTCAGCTGGAAAGAGGAAAATTACAGCATTAGAAAACTATTTCGCCACTGGGAGATGGTGACATTAATTTGACCTTTTCAGCTCGATCATGTGCAGAATGTGGATGCCTATGCATGCATGCGTTTAATGCAGGAAAGGATAATAAAAACATTATTTCTACATATAACTATAAAAGAAGGAACTTTCACATAATGTGTTTTTGTTTTGTAATAGAAAGTGTTCATTTTAATTCATGATGTAACATTTGCATTCACTTAGTGTAGTTTCAACGGACAGGTTTAAATCCTTCGAATCTTTCAACCTCGTAGTATAAATGGGTACACCACAGTTCATTGACAGGCGCGTGTGGTGGGGTAAAATGTGGGCATTCCGATCTCTCCAAAGATATCTGGCCAGCGTAAAGGGTACGTTAAAGCAGGGGTCCTCAATCGGTTGCACCTCAAGGTCCACTTGGCTCGCTTGGATCTGGTCTCCACGGACCACTAGGTGGTGCTCACAGCCCACTTGTGGGTCGCGACCCACCGGTTGAGAATGGCAGAACGGCGCGATTGCGTGGTGAGGAGCACTGCAGCCTCACAGCAAGGAGGACCCGGGTTCGATTCCTGGTTCGGATGCCTTTCTGTGTGGATTTGCTTGTTCTCACCACCTCCACGCTATTTTTCGTGGATGCGGTTTCCTCCCACCATCCAAAGACACGCTGTTGCCTAGGTTAATTAGCCTGCTGAGTAAATTGCCCTAAAAATGTGCCCTGCAATGCACTGCCGTCATATCCTGGGTATAGCCCCGCCATACTCCCTCTGTGCGCCGGAATAGGCTCCGGCCCCCCGCGACCCTGTACAGGATTACGCGGTTTTGATAATGATGATGATAAAGTACGCTCTGTAAGTGCTGTCTAAAGATCCATCGAATGAAAGGCCTTCTTCCAATAGTGTCGTGAAAAAACGATTGTAGAGCTGCACCCTTACTGTCATTCATCATCATGTCCTCCTTAATCTGGGAGTTAACAGTCTAGGATCTGTCTCCTCCAGTTCCGTGTTTCTCGTAACATGCTTCATTTCGTTTGTCCCTGTGAACCAGAGACTCCCTTTTTCCGAGATTGTATTAACGGTTCTATATTTAACCATGCAATGAATTGATCGTGACTGTGACACTTTGTGTGCAGCGTTTGTTTTTCTGAGGGTGTTTTAATACGTCTAGCTTAACTGACAAGAACTCATTCATTCGTTATCAATACCCGCTTAATCCTGTACAGGGTCTCGAGGGGCCAGAGCAAGGCTCTGGTGCCTGACGGAGAACACTCTCAGAACAGCCGAACTCGTAGCTTCTCCGCTGACACCCGGGTTCCGAGGTGTGCGTGCGGCCACGTGGCGCGGCTTCTCCCGGCTTGCAGCGGCAGTCCGGCGTCATCTGCACTCACTCAGCGGCGGTAGATGAGCAGAGACCTTCTGGAATTTTCGATGCTTTATTAATAAACCGAACAGATCGTCCGTACCCAGGGTAACGCCGGCACATCGATTCGTAGCCGCCTAGCGCTCAGCGAGCTTTCTAGCGCTAACCTGAAGGATCACATACTGGGTGGCCTCCTCCTCACGTCCCCCGCCACCGGAGTTCTACCTCTCGCTCACATACACGTGCTTAAATGCATTATCGCACGCCTGCACGCGCAACTGCCAACTTTGTTACCCATTCATCTGAGCGAGTGCGCAACTGCCAAATTTGTTACCCATTCATCTGAGTGAGTGCGCAACTGCCAACTCTGTTACCCATTCATCTGAGTGAGTGCGCAACTGCCAACTTTGTTACCCATTCATCTGAGTGAGTGCGCAACTGCCAACTTTGTTACTCATTCATCTCAGTGAGTGCGCAACTGCCAACTTTGTTACTAATTCATCTCAGTGAGTGCGCAACTGCCAATTTCGTCACCGACCACAAGTTCGTTTACGACTCAACGTGGATATCATCACATTATCTCAGCCGGCCGCCTCCAGCACGCACCCAGCCTGTCACACGCGAGGCTGGACACCACAACTGGATATGACGCCAGTGCATATTAGACACACTTTTTGGGGCAATTTACTCAGCAGGCCAATTAACCTTTGTCAGCAGCGTGTCTTCAGATGGTGGGAGGAAACCAGAGGACCCAGCGAAAACCCACGCTGGCACAGGGAGAGAGAACACACTTACTCCACATATAAAAGCACGTGAGCCCGGAATCGATCCCGGGACTTTCTTGCTGTAAGGCGACAGCGGTACTCGCCACACAACCGCGCAGCCCGTGATTAAACATTTCATCCATAATGCTCACGTTGAGCGGCAAGTCTAATGCGGACACATTGGGATAATAATTCTAAGCTGAACTGTTATCATTCACACTACATTTGTAAGTTAGATGAACTGTAATAATGAGGTCCTTTAAATGTTTCTGCAAGCATTATTTACATTCACAGAGTGCATTCACTTCACAGCGTTTCAAGTGTGATTAGAAAATATATATCGTTCCATCAGCTGAAAATTTGCATTAACTCTAACAGGATTTTGAACCTTGAAAATAATTATCATCCATAAATGTAAATGCATAACTGATTGGATACATTCGCATTATTTACGGTTGCTCATTATCTTATTACCTCATGTTTGAATGATGCCGTGATGTAATTGTTAGGACAGTGAAGTTAGACTGGGCTATTGAAATAATGAACTATCGTCTGACTTCCCTGCCCCACCAATCCCACGCCGTTTTCACCCCACCATAAAAATAGGTAGCAACACGAAGCTTATCGACACGTTGTGTAGGCTGAGGTCAACTATTCGTACTCTCGTCTCAAGACACATGTCTGTCCTATTTGAGTAGGCCAATTAATCTTCAGTAGGGCTCTCTAGAGCTTCCTCTTGTGCATAGATTGTTGTGTATTATTAGTAGAGAAGAAAATATCAAGTGAGCTTGCAAACTCTGCATGCGGGATTCCTGCAAAGCCTTTCCTCCAGTCGTGGCAGTTGAAAGCTCTTTCACGGCTTTACATTTATATTATGTTGCAGCTGAATAACGCATACAGAGTATACTTATGTCCTATTGTCAAAATGTGGTATTAAATATAACCACTGCAAATTTATATAAAAGCAACAGCAAATGCACAACAACGACAATCATTACCATATATTCCTACACCCCAGACTGCATAAGTGATAATGCCAAATGCCTTCTGCCATCAACATTCTCAGCTTCTAAAATTGCCTGCAGTCTTACACTTATACTATTCTGAGTCAATGCGGTTATTTTTAATTAGAACTATGTAATCACATTTGTCTCTACTCCATTCAGCTATTGTACCTATCCCAACGTTACATTAAAATTTCTAGTTGTCACCTTATAGGCATCAAAGAATGCAACACTGCATGAATTCATCAATTAATTTACATTCATAAGCGCAACGTCATCAGCCAAGATATAGATTCGCTGCTGGATGAAATCCTCCCCAAGACATATCCATCTCTCAAGGTAATGATACATGTCATCCTCACTGTCAACTGTGAAGGCCTGGCTCAAATCAAATTTTCTAAAACTAAGTGGCGACTAAACAGAAGTTTTGCTCGTCAGAACCCCGCACCAATTGTCCAAGGCTGAACCTATCCAATTGATGTTTGACGACCAGACCATTGAGGATGCTAAGGCAGTCCGGAGTCTAGGTGTGACTCTTGATTCCTCATTCAGCTTCGAGACACACAACAACAAGGTGACGAAGGTAGCCTATTTCCATCTCAGAAATATATGCAGACTGTGCAACATCCTATCACATGTTGATGCTGGGACGCTAATACAAATCTTCATCTCCTCACGAATCGATTACTCCAATGCACTGTTCCCTGGCATCCCTGCCTACCTGATCAATCGTCTCCAACATGTGCAAAATGCGGCTGCTAGAGTCCTCACTTGCACACCTATCCACAATCACATATCCACAGTACTGATGTCTCTTCACTGGTTACCTATTAAATACAGGATTGAATTCAAGATCCTCCTTTTCACCTACAAGGCTCTCTCTGGCGCTGATCCGACATATATCCGTGACCTACTTGAAGCACCCTCTTCAACACGACAACTTCGATCCTCCAATGCAGTCTTGTTGCATGTGCCCAGGTCACACCTCCATTCGATGGGTAACAGAGCTTTCTCGCACGCTGATCCAAGACTCTGGAATGCCCTTCCACTGGAAATTCGTTCAGCTGAGTCCTTGTGCATCTTCAAATCTCGTCTCAAGACTCACTTGTTCCGTAAGGCTTTCAAGCCCTCCGGCTAGGAATATTGATGCGGCTCAGTGTTGTCGTGCTGGCATGTTGGCTCTCTTCCGATCTGCGCCTGCTCGGAAACATTTATTCCTTCCTCCGGCTAGGACTGTTGATGAGGCTCAGTGGTGCTGTGCCAGGATGTTGGCTCTCTTCCGACCTGCGCCTGCTCGGGAACATTTCTTCCTTCATTGTTTGTTGCAGAATTATGTTTAATCGCTTCTTTTACGTCCTCTGTCCTGATGTTGTTGACATGCTGTTCTTTCCGCAGCTCGGATTTGTAAATAAAAAAAAAACCTCCTAAAAACCGTTATTGCTGATTTGCCGTTCTTATCTCGTTGATGTACAATTCTCTCCGCAGCTCTATGCAGCGCTTTGTGACCCTCGGGTGAAAGGCGCTATAAACATGCAATTACTTATATTATTATTAATGCGATGCAACAATCCTTGCAAACGATAAAAATATAAAATCAAGCCGTGAAAACCTACATCAGTGAATCAACTCATTTGTTTGCTGTCGATTACTAACTGTCTACTCTCTTCTTCGTGACGTTTCGCCTCCCACCTATAGTGATCGGCACTATCATGCGTTTTGAAACGTAACAAAGTAGAGATTTAAATAAATACTCGAGACGGCTATCCCGAGAAAGACAGCTTTGGAGAGCAATTCTCATACACAGAGCTGTGAAAACCTACATCTCTACTATCGACAATGTAGTGACGTAGGTTTTCGCGGCTCGATGCATGATGATTGCTTCCAAAAGCTGCGCTTTCGGGACAGCCGCGTCGATCGCTCCCTCTCTCTCCTCCGCGGCGTGTCGCCTCTCACACGGTGGCGCCTGAAGATGCATCCAATGTGGCGTCTGACGATGCCTCCAACGTGTGAGGCGATGTCTCCTGTGAGTCAAGCTGAGAGCGACAAGCCTTGCCCAATGCCGCTCGTCCAGTGACACAAAAGTGGCAACAGTGGTGAGACACTACTTTCGAACTATTTTTGTTTTAGGGCGGCGCGGTGGCCCAGTGGTTAGCGCTGATGCCTCACAGCAAGAAGGTCCCGGGTTCGAATCTCTCGGCTCGGGTGCCTTTCTGTGTGGAGTTTGCATGCTCTCCCCGTGTCCGCGTGGGTTTTCGCCAGGTACTCCGGTTTCCTCCCACAGTCCAAAAGCATGCTCCTGGATAGGTTGATTGGCTCGCAGACTAAAATTGTCCCGCAATGCCCGGCGATGGACTGGCGTCCCGTCGTCGGGTGTATTCCTGCCTTACGCCCTGTGTTTCCGGGATAGGCTCCGGCTCACCGTGACCCTATATAGGATTAAGCGGTTTCAGATAATGAGATGAGATTTTTGTTTTATTTAACTCTTCGAGTAATGGAACCGATAATCGGTGGAATTGTAAATTAATACAATGATTTTTGAGCGCGTGCCATAGCTGCTGCATGTACATTGCAATGTTACAAGTTGAAATTGAAAAAAAAGGCAAATAACTAAACATACAGCAGCATATGTGCGGTTTACAACTCATTAAGTTTCATGGGCATATTATTAATTCGAATTAAAATGGACAACAAAGCATTACAGACCATTACTCAGGATGCTGCGTGCACATTTATGCAATTATTGGCTTCAATTGAACCTTTATTTCTGCACTAAAATATACCACCTCAAACACACCTATAAAGTTAAATGTTTTATGTTTCGTGGGCAAAAGATGATAGTTTTGTGGTAGCCTTTCGTGTTTTAATTATCTAATTAAAAGTAGTATTACAGTAAATTCCAAATTAATTGAAAAGTGCAAAAACAATTTAAATGTAATGAGGCACACGGATGTGACAGGCCCCGAGCAAACGGCTCTATAAATGTATAATGACTTTGTACATTCTCAGCAGCTTAACGTGGATTATAAAAAATATATAAAAGTGTCGCATTTTTATCAAGAAACCACAGATTTATAATTACATTTTCTATCGGACATGCTTCCCTGTATCGTATATATAAACTTGAGGTAACCAAATGAGTATCCCTGAAATATGCGTGAATAGATCTTTGTCAAATCCCCGGATGGATGAAGGAAAGCCCACGTTGGTGTCTGTTACAGAATTTCTTTGACCACTCTTCACCAAACAGGCTGATGAAGGCTGATATTAAACTGGAAGAACAGATTCAACATAGGGAGGGGGAGAGGGGTTCAGATATTACTGAGCAAGTGATGCCAGCCATGGCTGTGAATCAAATTCAATACAACGGATTAATAACTAGAACTCCAAACACTGAGCTACCATTGGTTAGGGCTACAATGCTGCCAGAGTCCCCACTCGCACACCCATCCACGATCACATATCCCCAGTTCTGATGTCTCTCCACTGGTTACCTGTTAATTACAGGATTGAATTCAAGATCCTCCTTGTCACCTACAAGGCTCTCACTGGCACAGCTCCGACATACATCCGTGACATACTTCAGGCACCCTCCTCAACACGACAACTTCGATCCTCCAATACACGCTTGCTGCATGTGCCAGGTCGCACCTCTATTCGAGCCTTCTCTCACGCACTGCTTCAAGACTCTGGAATGGCCTTCCACTGGAGATTCGTTCAGTTGAGTCCTTGGGCATCTTCAAATCTCGTCTCAAGACTCACTTGTTCCGTAAGGCTTTCAAGTCCTCCGGCTAGGGCTATTGATGCTGCTCAGTGTTGTCGTGCTGGCATGATGGCTCTCTTCCGACCTGCGTCTGCTCGGGAACATTTATTCCTTCCTCCGGCTTGGACTGTTGACGCGGCTCAGTGGTGCCTTGCCGGGATGTTGGCTCTCTTCCAACCTGCACCTGCTCGGGAACTTTTGCTCCTTCTTTGTTTGTTGAAGAATTATATTTTTTTCTGATGACTTTATGTCCCAAAATGTATCGCTGCTATTTGACTTTCAGTTAAACTTTTCTGATGTTTATGTAATAAGTAGAACAGGTTTTTTACCATTGCTGGCAATTATACACGTATTAAGATCTTAAAACACCATAATAGACACATTTCACAATGTGGCTCGTTTTCAAAAGTCACACATGCTTGTGGCAAAATATGCAAACAAGAAGGTTTGATATTTTGCCACAAGTATGTGTGGCTTTTGCAAACTAGACACATTGTGAAATGTGTCTGTTATGGTGTTTTAAGATCTTCACACGTGTTTAATTGCCAGCGATGGTAAAAACCTGTTCTACTTATTACACATGTACACTGGCTTTTCTGATGTTGTTGACATGCCGTTCTCTCCACAGCTCGGATTTGTAAAAAAAAAAAAACCTAGAAAACTTTTCTGTTGCTGATTTTCCATTCTCTGTCGTTGTTTGTGTGCCGTTTTCTCCGCAGTTCTGTGCAGCGCTTTGTGACCCTCGGGTGAAAAGTGCTCTATAAATGCAATTATTAATTATTATTATAGTGGATAGAAAGCTTTCTTGAATCATATTTCGACCCTAAATCGTAACAACACATTGTAGCCTGAGGTGGGGGGGGGGGAGGAGAAGGGATATAATGTATTTGTTACTGTCAGGGTGGTCGCTTCAGCAATAAAGAATGGGAAAACAATCATCAATGTAGAATGTACGTCCCCGTAATACTAAATCAACATTTAAATGCCAACATTAAATTAAATAAAGCGTCCCAATCCTTTTTCAAATCAGTGCTGAATTAGGGTCTCCTAATGCTGTCTGCGTCAGCATACTAGTTGCGCCATACTTTACTACACAGATCAGTGTGGAATGGTGAAGCGGCGCAGCCAGAACCAAATCAGATATAATGACTTTAGTTTCTGAAAGCTGAAAAGATCAGGTGCATTTTGGGCTATTACGTCATAGGCAATAGCAATACGTATTTCGTGAACATCAATTTAAAACAATGATACCTTGAATTACGGCACATATTGACAATTATATACTGTCAATGCTGTTTTAGAAACAGTTTATTACATTACGTTTGAAGGATGCTCAGCGTGAAACTTACTGGAATCCCTTCATGTGGAAGCCAATTTATACACGACAACTTTCCACCCATCCATAAGCCCAGGACATATGGACCACAGGAGGGCCCAGATAGACATCAAAGGTGGCATGTGCTGCTTTATTACCAAATAAAATTTCGATCACCATACTGTAGGAGCAGACTGCTTTCACAGGACACCCCCCTTTAAAGTTGTATGTGTTGGCCTGGCTGTTGTCAGTCAGAGAAGCAGAAAAAATGCTAATATTTCAATCATATATCACGATCATCTGCCAAGGTACAAGTGAAAAAAATCTGGTTTATGCTTCGGAGAAGGTCTTGAAAGCATTTGAAAAATATGAATTGCTAATTTACTTTATTACGTTATCAGATTGTTTTCTAAGAAGTCAGCTATTTACTTTTTAAAGGTCATGTACATTTTGTGCATTGAAGCATACTTTTCGTGATAAATCATTTAAATTTTGTAGCCACAGATTGAAAATGCATTTGGTGTTAAATTTAAATTGCAGTTGCTTAATTTTCGAGGAGCATTCACGTGGGCCATCTGTTAACAACTCTCATCTCATCTCATTGTCTGAAAACGCTTAGTCCTATACAGGGTCACGGTGAAGCCGGAGCCTATCCCGGCAGACACAGGGCGCAAGGCAAGGATATACCGACGATGGGACGCCAGTCCATCGCCGGGCACTGCGGGGCAATTTAGCCTGCGAGCCAATCAGCCTTTGCAGCAGCATGCTTTTTGGACTGTGGGAGGAAACCGGAGTGCCCGGCGAAAACCCACGCGGACACGGGGAGAGCATGCAAACTCCACACAGAAAGGCACCCGAGCCGAGAGATTCGAACCCGGGACCTTCTTGCTGTGAGGCGTCAGCGCTAACCACTGGGCCACCTCGCCGCCCCAAACTCTACTGTATTACCATTCAAAATTGATGTTTTATACAAGCAAAATTTTTAAAATAACAATGTAGATATTTTTTACGATTATTTATCAAACGCCGTTTTTGAGGGTGACTTGCATCATCACACACATACACATAAAAAAAAACGGACAAATTAATACTAAATAAATACTGCCAGTTGCCCGACGTTGCAAAGTGACAAAGGGTTGTTGTCAGACCTGTAAGTAAGATTTGTATATTATTATGCATACTATAATTTCTTTAAATCCTATACTGTCTACATTCATAAGCTCTCTATTGTACGAGGATGCTAAGCAACACCCACATTTGCAATTAACATCAAACTGGACAATATTCATTTGGTGGCAGAAGAGCGCAGTGTTAACATTCGCACCTAACAGAAAAAAATGTCCTGCACAAGGCTATCTTTTTTTTTGTGGAGTTTGTGTTCCCCCCTGTTCTCCATGGGGTTTCTCCGGTCGCCCCTAACAACCAAACGAAACATCATAATATAGAGGAAGCAGTGTCTAGCGGATAGGTGAGGGCTAACGTCATGCCTGACTCAACCCGTCTCTGTGGTTTGTTCGCATCTCTCAGTCAACATCTCTTCGAACTAATACCTTAAACATGGAACGAATACGATGCGCATTTTTAATTGCACGTTTATTTCTGCATTCGGAATTGAATGCCTTAAACTGTTAATACATTAGAATTCTCACAAAAAATGTTGTTTTAACCTGTAGACAGTAAAAAAAGTCTTTCGTCATCTGTTTATATAGACACATGTCTTCAATTGTTGAGGGTATGGACACACATGGCTTCTGTTAAAATGAAAAAAGAGAGAGAACTTGGGCTACCTCCTGTCTTGCACTAAGACCTATCTGACGTCATCTGTGTTTAAACTAAGCGGGCCGTATACCACTGCATACTTACCAAACATAGCAATGTACAGGGTAAACTGGCGATTAATAAAACCATTTACCGCATGATGTATAAAACCAAAAGGTATTGCCCTTTCTGTCAATACAACAAGTATTAAAATCTAAAACATCAAATAGACACCTTTCACGATGTGTAACATTTGCATAACAACACACATGCTTGTGACAAAACGTGCAAACAAAATGCTTTCAAAATGTATGCATTGTCCTTGAAAATGATTTGCCCACAAAAGAGACAGGGTTCTTTATAGCCGAGTCTCGCCAATGTTAGCCAAGTGTTGCCAAAAAGGCGAGCAGCTCAGGACAACGCAGATATCACTGCATTTATATCTCTGGTCGAGCTGTTATATTTATAGGCACTTTTTTTTACCAGAATACAGATGTTGTCATAAAAAGAATGTGTTTAACCTTTTCTAGCAAAAATATAAGTGATAATGTCTTAAACCACTAAATAGACACTTTCACAAGGTATAACATTTCTTAAAAATTAAAACAAAATAACATATATTTGTTGCAAAACATGCAAACAAGCTTGTGCGGGTTTTTTGTGTGCAAACTTGACACCTTGTCAAAGGCGTCTGGTGTTTACAAGCTTAACGTTGGTACTATTGCCAGAAAGAGCTAAGAATTTTCGTTTTCCCATCATATTATGATGTAAAAGGGTACCCATATGCATTCACCGCACACTGATTGTAAAAGCAAAAATTGGGGGCGGTTTTCGACTTTTTAAGAGCAGTATGATTAACTTGGAACGTTGGTATGCCCCCCTCCTGGTATCGGAAACTTAACATGGTGGAGGGGTTTGTGTGCTTCAATGAACCTGGGGGCCGTGCTGTCTGGCGCCTTAGTCCCTGGTAGGGTCACCCATGGCAGAGTGGCCTCATATGGGGGGGCCAGATAAACAACGATTCAAACTGTGACACCTTGGCGGGGACGCCTCTCTCTAGGAGTCAATCTCGTCCCGCCACCAGTGTATCGGGTTCTGACGTGCGCAGGCGACCCACGTGGCGGTATTCTTGAGCCAAGCAGCGAGAGCATACACGCCAACATTCATCCAGCGAGCAGACCAGAGGCTTCTGAGTTTTCGATGCTTTATTAAATCTAACATAACACAACAACGATCCGGGGAACAGCACACATTGCATCCTACCCTCCCGCGCTTTGCGCACTAACCGCTCAACACTGTGCTACATTCTGACGCAGGCTTCTAACCGTCTCCCCATGGGAACTCTCTCTTGCGCTTGTGCACGCCGCCTTAAATCCCTCTCCAGACGTCACCTGGTCATGTCACATCACCCCACGTCTTTACCCAATCCGTTCCATCCTTGTCGACTCTATCGTTCCCGTGCTTCTCCAGCCCACGTGATGTTTCCACACTCAGTCTGGCACGGGTGACCCTAACATCGCCCGCTCACTCTGGCACAAGGACGGCTGGGAGAACCTCGCCCAGTCAAGAGAAATCGGGGCGCACTTCTAGAGCTAGACCCAGCACTGAGGCTCGCAGGCGAGTGCCTGGTGGCTGGGTGATGCACATAGCTCAGTAGGACACAGCCCGAAAAAGTAACGTGGGACTGCTGCCTTGAGGGACCACCTCAGGCGCGGTGTGCGTGTGCCGTGTTTGTGACTCACGCACACTGCGCCTGAGGATGCCTCTGATGTGTGACTCGAAACGTCGCGAGGTGGAGAGAGGAAGCGAACGACGCGGCTATCCCGAGAGAGCAGCTTTTCGAAGCAATCATCACGCATCGAGCCGTGAGAACCTACATCATTACATAGTCTGCATGTGTGCTTGCGGGCTTGGAAAAGCCTTATGACCGCGTGCCCCGAGGGGATTTTGTGGGAGGTACTGCGGGAGTATGGGACACCAGGGCCGTTACTGCACGCCATTCGGTCCTTGGACAACCGGAGTGCGGAGTGAGAGTTTTGTTCGCATCTTTGGCATTACATCAAACCCGTTTGCAGTAGACGTTGCCCTCCGCCAAGGGTGCATGTTGTCTCCGATTCTGTTCGTCATTTCCATAGACCGGAGTGTATCCAATTTGAAGATATGTTGGTAGCATCTCTGCTTTTTTCAAATGATGTTGTCCTGTTTGCTTTATCAGACTGTGATCTCCAGCGTGCACTGGAACGGTTTGCGGCCAAGTGTGATGCGGTAGGGATGAGAGTCAGCACCTCCAAATCTGAGGCCATGTTTCTTGCCCCGACAAAGATGTCTTGCCACATCTGGGTGGGGAGTGAGCAGCTGATCCGAGTGGAAAAGTTCAAGTATCTCAGGATCGTGTTGACGATTGAGGCGAAGAAGGGAACGTGCGATTGACAGACAGATGGGGCAGCGTCTGCAGTAATGCAGGT
>JAZEWT010000017.1:1828390-1850453 GCA_036362905.1 Mordacia mordax | reverse complement strand
TTCCTGCCTTACGCCCTGTGTTTCCGGGATAGGCTCCGGCTTCACCGTGACCCTATATAGGATTAAGCGGTTTCAGATAATGAGATGAGATGAGATCTCCAGTGCCTCCCGCAAATGTGCCAGGCCTCCTCTAGAGGGCGCCGCTCACTTTTCACAATCGTGAAGTCTGTAACCAACATAATTACCACTTTCATGTAATGTATTCGAGTCAGCTTACAGCGTCTGTATAGACAGCCCCCCTTGTCTCAAGCGCCGAATGGCAACGCCTGCTTTAGCCACCAGCTGTTTGTGCTGACACTGCAGTGCTACAATAGTTCAGAGATTGGGAGCCGCCTCTAAGTTGTGGACCTGGAAGGGAAAATGTCCTACGTTCACTGGAATTTCTGCACATATCTGGCCAATACATCAGCCGTACATTAAACTATGTCTCGAGTCAGTACGTCATCCACTGGTAATAAGCATGCATACCCCAAGGTAAGCGCTAAAGTCATATTCTTGTCGTGTTAAGATGCGCTTGTGTTATACTATGGATATAGTTGCATTGTCAAAAATAAGTTCTCTTTGCTGTGCTCGTAGCTGTATATGTAGTCCTGTAGTATGGTTGCGTTACATTTGTGCCGATGTTTGCACTTGTCAGTTATACGAATAATTAATATCACACATTTTAAATCATCCAAAACAAATTTATAATAAATGGCTCCATGTGTTTAACTTCCATGGAAATGCCTGTACAGTATATTTCACTTTAAATTTGTAAAGCTTTGTAATACTTATCCTCAAAGGTAGATGTTGTTTAATGTGGTATACTGCTCGAAAAACTTGATATACAAATAATATTTAATTATTGTAGTTAATTTCATCACCATCATAAATCATGGTCTATCCACTGCTGGATTACAGCCTTTACATGCTGTCACAATGCTTCAGTCAAGTTGTTACTATCCAATTCTTGCGCATAAACCGATCTCACAACTTAACATCTTAAAATGGTCCAATAAAGGGTGTCTTAACAGCAGTGTTTGTATGCAGTCATCATCCCCTCGCAGCAAGATGACCTCAGAAGGCAAGCCGCTGAAGGTGGGCTCGCGCGTGGAAGTGATTGGAAAGGGCCAGATCGGCACGGTGGCATACGTGGGGGCTACGATGTTCGCCACGGGCAAATGGGTCGGTGTCATCCTGGACGAGGCCAAAGGCAAGAATGACGGCACGGTGCAGGGCAAGCGTTACTTCGTCTGCGAGGACAACCACGGCATCTTCGTGCGGCAATCGCAGGTTGGGATTCCTTTGTTCCCCGACCCGAAATGTTCAGACGCTGGTGTTGTAGTACAGGCGTGTTTGCAACAGAGCGTCGTTTCAGTGGCTTTGTAAAGGCTTCTCTGTTGCTTGTCACACACATTTCACGTGATGTGGAAAAGTTCACAAAAGCACTAATGTGTGTTTTATTTCATTAATTCCTTATACATTGCTTAAATTACCACTACGCTATCTAATGATATGCATTAAGAATGCTTTTTGTATTTTTAATTGGTACGTCAAAGCTTATTTAATGCAATGAACAAAAAGAATATATTTACTTTATAGTAGAGGGTGCAGTATTGTGGTGTTGTGGTTAAGTTGTCCAAAGTCCTGAAGATATGTAGCAAACAAAACACAAACTCCTCACAAACTTTGATTTCTCCACAGTGATTACAAAATGTATAACACCTGCACTGTGTAGTGCGTACCAACCAATAATTAGCACTAACGTTTTTACATGGAAAATGTTCATTTATTAATCAATCTTTCTACAAATGAGGCTTTTAAACTCTTCCATATACAAGCATGCATTCGTGGTAGTTTATATACATGTGGTATTCATATTTTTGCACAGCAATGGAAATATATTGTTGCTGATTTGCCATGCTTATCTCGTTGTTGACGTGCCATTCTCTCCGCAGCTCTGTGCAGCGCTTTGTGACCCTCTGGTGAAAAGCGCTATAAAAACGCAATTATTATTATTATTTGGTCAATGTCCTGACATACGTTTCCACGGCTCGATGCATGATGATTGCTTCCAAAAGCTGATCTTTCGGGATAGACGCATATATCTCTTCTGCTCTCACCTTCACGATGTTTTGCCTCCCATGTTGGAGGCACCCTCAGGCATTCTGTGGGAACGCTCTTTGTGTGGCTGTGCTAGTGATATAATGATAATATTTAGTATTTATGTAACGCTTTTCATCCGAGGGTCACAAAGCTTATGTCGTAAGTCTTTGAAATGGCACTTCTGCAACAACAACAAAATGCACAGTCTCAATTACTTTACAAACAAGGCCTTGTGTGTAAACAGACGACTTCATATACGGATTTTGTTGCTTCAAACTGTAAAGGTGGGGGGGAGGCAAAGTTGACACAAGTTCGAATCCTGGCAACGGCTAACATCAATGGTGAGGAATATGAGAACTGATCCTGCCTACAAACTACTTTACTGACAATCACTGATCAGCGTGTTGAGGTATGGCAATGAAAAGCCCCACATGACTCACATGGCGTGCGGTGACCTTCATCTGTTAGTGGACTGAGAATAGCTGGAAATAAATTTGAAAATTTGAGAGGGCACCATTTAATCTGTACTGCAAGTAATGATTGTCTCTTCACCTGCGGACGCCTCCAACATGGGTGGCGAAGCAGAGAGAAGCGATCGATGCGGCTGTTCCAAAAGAGCAGCTTATGGAAGCAATCATCAATGTTTTGGTTAATTCACAATATAACTGTGTTTTCCACAAGATTCAACTGATTGAAGATGGAGGAGACACTACTTCTCCAGAAACCCCTGAGCCAGCTGCTGCCAAAGTCCCAAAGAAAGGTAATTAGCTGTAGAATTAAGTTGTTTGTGTCTGTATAAGACTTGCATAACCATGCAAAGAAGTTGTTACTTTTTGCATTTTAAAAACCACGAGATTTTGAGGATTATTTATTTGTAGCTTTGTTTTTTACATGAATTGTGTGTGAAATTTTTTGATGTTGGGTTTATGTAAATATATAAGTTATAACTGTCAGTTTGCAATGACATGTCAGATATAATTGAGTTGTGCATATTGCTTTGCAGAAGTCTCTGAAACACCAAAATCAAGTAAATTGGTGAGTAACTGTTTTACTGTTACGATTAACATTTCTGGCATCAACTTTTAAGTAACTTTATTATTAATTCTTAATAACTGCTCTTTAAACTTTCAAATGTCAAGCACTCTACACTTGTGTTTTCATTTCCTATATCACCTAACCATTGAACACTATAATGCCATATTAACGCTTGTGAGCATTTAAAAAATATATCTAATAATCCATAAACGTTTAACAATTCATCTGTTAAAATATGTTTCTGCTGGTCGCATGTAGCAGGCCACTGGCCATGACTGACTGGCATTGTAAAGACTTGCTACCTATGTGTCATTTGAAACATTTGCAAATGAGCTGTTCCATCCCAGTGGATTTCCTTGACACTTTAACAAATGCAATGAAAACTATATACACATTTTTTTACATTTCTTTCACAGGTAAGTTTAGCAACCATTAAGTAATCAATGCAGCTCTTTTTCACCGGAGGTATTTACACACACATTGGGCACTTCATATTTTCCGAATCTTTTTTGCCACTCGTAAGGATGTAGTCCTATTAGTAAGTCATTTGGTGATATTGCGTTGCCAGTGGTGCACAAGCACATAAAAAAAACAAAATAACTACACACTAGTCAATAAGACTGTGTTCTATGGAAAACAATACAATGGGTCAGGTTTTAGACACCGACCCTTCAAAGCACATGGAGGCATGAGAGAAAAATGAAAAAGTTTGGAGATAACACGACATTGTAGGCCTTGTTTATATGTTTTAAATTTTCTTCAAGCCAGATGGCATATAGTGCTGCCTCTATCTGGCCTCTCTAGGTATGTGCTGTGAGGATGTGCCCTTACTTGAAATGTCTCGTTATATACAGGGTGTGGCACAAGTCGTTTTACCGAGATAATTATTTTCTATATTTGGCTGCACTGATTTGGAAACAATGATTTTAATGCGTTGGGTGCAGGTGCAAGTTGACTAGCTTGCGGTTTAATAGAAACTTCATTCTGTGCAGCGTTACCACTGTTTTCCTGTTGTACAGGATTGCAGGATGAACAGATAGTAAAGAATTGAAACGTTCTGTTTATATAACAAACCTGACTGATTGGCTGTGTTGGGTGGAGGTGGGTTTACGAAGCTCATATTTTTTACGTGACCTAACCCAAAAAGGGATTGTTTGGATAACACGTTTTTATTCTCAGAAAGTGGTGGCAAACAAATAAGAATTAATAATAATGGCATTTATCCAGCGATTTTCACCCGAGGGTCACAGCGCTGCCCAGAGCTGCGGAGAGAGGCATGTCAACAGCGACATTACGGAAAATCGACAACAAAATCGTTATTTTGGGGTTTTTTTTACAAATCCGAACTGTGAAGAAAATGGCATGTCAACAACAACATCAGAATAGTTCAACTGAAAGTCAAATAGTAGCAATAAATTACAGGACATAAAGTAAGCGGGAAAAAAATGTATTCTTCAACAAACAAGGAAGGAGTAAATGTTCGCGAGCAGGCACAGGTCGGCAGAAAGCCATCATCCCTGCATGACAACATTGAGCCGCATCAACAGTCCTAGCCAGAGGGCTTGAAAGCCTTACAGAACAAGTGAGTCTTGAGACGAGATTTGAAGATGCTCAGGCACTCTGCTGATCTAATCTCCAATGGAAGGGCATTTCCACAATCTGGGAGCAGCACGCAAGAAGGCTCTGTCACCCATCGACTAGGGGTGTGATCTGGGCACATACAGTTTTCAGATGTTCTCCCACCAAGTAGGCAGGCTGTTCACAACTTGGATGCAAAATGTGGGGAAACTAGAAGCATTGTCGAAGCAAGAAGAAGCCGGTAAAGCGACTTATGCCGCACTGTTTATTTTTCCTTTTAAATCTGTGCTATTGACGAATACGTTTTTTTGTAGTACCATTTGTATTCGCTTGGTGGTGCAACTGCTGTATCTCAGGATTTTCTTTATTGATGAGTGCTTTCCTTTGGAAAAAGCAATACTTCCTTCGTCATTGCGAGTCATTGATCACTTTTACTTTAAATGAAGAAAAACAATTGAGTAGTAAAATTATATATTCAACGTTTAAAGTAGCATGTGTGCATTAACTTTAAAAATTTGTAAGGGATCCTTTGTTCAAATTTGTCAATACTCTTTCTAACCCTTTGCTTTCATATACTATATGACTTCAAGAGGGCAGCAAAACCCAAAAAGGTGGTTTTCTTAAATCGTTGTAATGCATTTTATATATTTCGTGCTGCACTTTTTATTTACTCCCGACCAATGTTTGATTTTTAAAGAGGTCCATTAGCAATTCATTTTATTTATGCCACTATCTCTGCTGACAGGCTCTAACTATCATTACTGCTTCCTATTCCCACCCTTATTCAAGTGTAACTGTTATTTATTGGCAAGTTCTCCACACTTGATGCGGATTTACTAAAAATATTTCAGATTTTTTTTTCACATAAAATATAAGGAATCGAGCCAATGGTTAGCTTTTTGAGTTAAGCTTAGCAACAGAAATCCATGTTCTAAAACATAATTCTCATAGAATAAAAGGAGAGTTCGAATTGTGCAGCATTGTCCATATTGTGTGGTGCTGTTGGAGTTTTTTTTTGTATTGTGAGGTTCTTTTTATCTACTATTACTGCATGAGCTGTTATACAGTAGCATCACATCATTGGTAGTTTCCCCATATTTGCTGGACAAAAAATGGTTTGAAATTAAATTTGTTACAAAAGCACTGATATATGGAAATATGTAGCTAGAACCGACATGTGTTAAAACCGTTAGATATTTTTGAGGTAATTTGTGTCTGTCAATTTGTAAGTATTGGCAATCATTATGCAATCAAGCCGTGGAAACCTATATCATTATATTGGTGAATTGTTAAATCAAAATGAATCATGTGTTTTGTTTTGTGGATATTTGTTGCAAGTAGTATTTCTAGGAAGAATAAGTTAGAATAACTAAATCTATTAAAGCAGAAAATTCATTTGAAAAACATTTCTTTTTAAGCAGCATGTCCCATTAATACGATAATGGCATGTCAGCAGAAATAGATTTATTGTGCACAGATTGCGCTTTGACTCACCCTTAAAATTGCTGTTTTTCTTTATAGAATTTCCACATTCAAACATCCCTGCATTCCTCTTCATTGTACAATACTTGCCTTTTCTGTATAAACGTTACAGCACGCTGGCACAATGCATTGTAATGTGCGCCGCTGAATGGGCTTTTATTGTCTCCGTGATTTAATTTTTTTTTTATAAACCATAGCATGCGCGGCCGCTCAATGTGCTCCTAATTGTGTTGTCATAAGCTCCCAGCTGTGGAGCGTGCAACGTGATATTGGTCCAGCAACACTCATAAAACATCTCACGGTTGCAAAGTAGCATTGACGCAATCTGAAAAAAATATGTTTAGATTTAGCAAATGACTACCATTGGTAAATGCTGTTAATTTGCTTCGGGTGGTTTAAGAGGAGCGTAAAATGGATTATGATGCTCGTTCTCATGGAAACCTGGCCAGGCAGTGGGATGGAATTAAAATGGCAGCGCTCTGACCACGGACTAAAGGATATACTGTATGCTGCACAATAACAGACACGTCTCTGTACAAAGGGAGATTTCAGCACAGTGCAACATTTTATATGTTGAAATCAAACGCCGTCTTCGATTTGTTGACTATTTTGATCCGATAGGCATTGCATTGCCGAAGTCTCGCGTCAAATGTATCTCTCTTTTTTTTAAAGAGCTTTTTCTGACAACATTTTCTGAGAGGCGTGTAAAAAAAAAAAATCCTGACGTCATGGGAAGCCAACCCAATGTCGGCAGACTAATGCTTTTTAGCATAATGTTGTTCTCTGCCCATTGTATAACATCTCGGGAGCAGAGAGTGAGTGCTAAGTGTTCCTTGGTCTTAGCTGCAGCCGGACCCCTCGGGGGGCCTTATTCAGAGAGCCTATATGACCCTTAGCAGCAGCAGCATCAATAGATCTGCTGCGTTTCTCCAGGCACCAGCAGCTCATAGCTGATGCTTAGAGCCGGTGCTCGAAAGTAAGCGACGGATCGTGATTTACAACATTGTGACTGGAGCAAGTCTACGAGAGACAGATCTCTGCTTCTTTTCAAATATATCCTTCTTAACCGTTCTGTCTCCTTCACGAAAGACAATGAAGCAGGCTGCTACAGGGAGAAAGGTATTGATTAGTTCTACTCACTGTTGCATCGTGCATGAAAGCCTCTCCGCTCATTAATGTTTTTGCTGTGCTTATCTGATTATTTTTAAAACCCTGCAGCACATGATTCTAATACAATTACAAATGAAGGCATTTTAGTGTTTACCAGAACAAATGTGTTTTCTACTATTGTTGCTAGGTTCTGTTTGACATTTCTAAGACCTAAAAGGCATTTGTTAAACAAAATCACTTCAGTGGTTTGCTTTTTATAGCTTGGGGTTTATCGCTATAAATATTGTGGTTTTAGTCCTCAAAGTAGTGAAATATTTTGGTCTAATAATTTTTTTTATTTCATGTAAACGACTGCCTTGAATGTAGCATATGTTTCTGTGGATAAAATTGTGATGTGGTTCATATCTAAATTAGGAGCTTGCAAATAGGTTTCCATAGCTATAGCGAAAATCTCTTGATAATTATGGGCTGTTAACCTTTGCTGTACTTAATTTAAAATTAAAGATGTAAGCTAATTTACATGAATTTGCATGTTTTCAAGCGTCATAATAATTTACCGCAAGTAAAGTATTATATCAGCCTGCAAGTGTCGTATAATGTTCGTTTATTACACGGCATATACCTGTAATGGGCGTTTTCGAATTTATGAAATACAGCAAGGGCGATTGTAGAGTGTAAAAATGAACCTGAAGTTAAGTTTCAAAATGATTCCGCAGGAGTTTTCAAGTAGTTGTACGTTACAAGTTCTTGCTGAATAAAGCATTAGTATTTTACGTGCAGTATGTCTAAACAGCTGATTGGTGATAGTGAATGTATGCCTTGCCAGTGTATGTTATATGCAAGTAGTCATAGTATCTTTACTGTCAGCGTTGTCTCTACAACTGATATCCTTGCGTGTTATAATGCGTCTGATGTCTTTGCATGCCACTTGCCTGCTAAGCAGGTCACCAGGCGGCCCAAGGTGAGCGTATGATTACTTTCGCCAACAATATACCTCTTGACATTGTAAAATAATTACTGGTGCCGCATAAAAAAAATGCCACAAATCGGAGAACGTACGTGTATGTTTGTAATATTGGTTTTGTTTTGAGCAAGCATTTTTCCTTCAGAAATCATGAGCAGTACTGTAACCGTGGTATTGAGAATGTTGATGATACTTTCAGATTTTTATTTCATTGAGTTTGGATATTAGGGTATATTTATTGTACTTAATGATTTGCACTTAGCTCTTTCCCATTGCAAAGTCTATCGGAGGTTCACTGCCATCGTATATGGTCCATTACCTCTTGTAACACAATCCGTGCATTTGATGCACCATATGCCAATCAATAATGTTTCACCTCATGTCCAGTCTCGGTGTTGAAGCTCCCAAAGGCACTCACCCCATTCTCTCTGACTTTACTTTCCTCTCTTTGTTCACTTTTTACCTCTATTTTGCATGCATGCGTTGTACTCACAGCATATCTTCGTACAGTACGAATGTTAAATTGTTTGCTAAATATATTGTTGATCAAGGTCGATGAACAAAGCGGGCTTCAAAAGGCAATAGGAGTATTTTGCCAAATGACTGAATACTACAGGCTATGACAGAGCAGATATACACATTATTGTCTGTTCCCATGTATGAAATAACTCATTTACAAAGCATATGCAGTTTGTGACAGCTTTTTACGATGTTGTGTGTTGGACGTTAATTTCATTTTTTTTGTATCAAAGTTGTCCTTCACTAATGTCCTATACCTTCTGTTATGTGTAATATATATTGTTTCTTTGGAATATTTTCCTTATTTGAAAGTTGTAACATTCTATTTAATCGTGAGTCATGGTTGGAGTGGAGTGGTGGCACTATGGCTTGCACACTGCACTAGATGACCGTTGCAAACTACATTAGGTTTCCACCTACCACACACATTCGGGGCAAGTGACAACTCCTTTTCCCAACCGCCACTGCACAATGTGGTGAAGTATGGTTAAATAGTCCCAATGACCAATACGGTGTGGGAAGGCCTCACCCAAGACAGGATTGACAAAGGCCTGTGGAGAAATTGGTGCTAAAAAGTTTCATAGCCATTGATTACAAATTTAATATGGTTTTTAAGTTTGTGAAATACATGGCATGAGAATTTCCACAACACTGAAAGGCTTTATTGCTTAAACTGCGATGTAAAAGTTGGCACATTTCCACTGGCTACTTAGATTATAATAAATTATTCACAAACCTTATAAGTTGTGGTAACTTAAGGTCATAGGCTTACTATTGATTTCTAGTTTTAGACAAAAATGCATTTGGAGAACACTATAACCATTTTATACCATGCAGTACTGTGCTTTTCATCACAAAGGTTCATGATAATTGTTCTTTCATTTAAGCAATATAAACCAACAATGTTCTATATGCAACATTCATAACAGCTGATATTTATTGATAATACTACGTGTCATGTCGCACATTCACGGATTCAACTGATGTGCTGCTTTAAATAACTGATTTGAAGAGCCAACTGGTATATGGAATGAAATCCATTTTTGGGTCAGGTCACGTAAAAAATTATAAATTATAAAATAGTGTCGTTTTACTCCTCCACCACCCGACACGGCCAATCAGCAAGGAGTTGTCACGTTGAACAGAAAACACGCCAATTCCTTTGCTATCTCAGCACACTGGTGTGTTCAAAAGCTACCCCACAATATTTTACAAAAGATGTATACGACGTTTCGCTGACAACTACGTTCAGCATCATCAGGCACCCGTGCCAAAAACTGGAACACTGCCAGTGTATAGGGTTTTACAGTGTAGATCACTTTTCGCCATACCACCAGTCATTAAACTGGTAGTTGTCACCACTACTAGATGGCAGTGACCACTTCGGCAGGCTATCATTCGTGGTCTCATGTTGTCATGCAACAATCCACATGAAGCCTGAACACAAGCTATTGTCATTGTTTCAATCTAGTGATCATGCTGTTAGGCGTGTACCCTTTGTCAGTTAACCCATGTCAGTTTTGACAATCGGCCATCACCGTTCTAGCGATGTGTTCTGCCCAGGGCCATTTTTCTTAACATTGAGTATGATGGAAATTGCTTTATAAAGATGTTCTTTTGAGATAGCCATGTCGAGCACTCTCCGTCACGACATCTCGCCTCCCGCATTGTTTGCATCCTCAGGCATTCTGAGACAGAGTGAAGATGAGACTGAGGTAATGATAAGTGTGGTTGTGCAACATACAGCACACCACACTCACCTTTACTCAGTCTCAGAACGCCTGAGCAGGCCTCCAGAATAGGAGGCGAAACATCACAAAGGAGAAAGGGGGGAGCGCTCTACGCGCTATCCCGAAAGAACAGCTTTCAGTACCAATGTTAAAGCACCGATCTGTGAAAACCTATAGTAATACCATCAATATTTGTCTATAATTTGTGTACGTTTTCCCATCCATGCGTTTCTCTTTTGTCTCCGTGTAATTCCAAGCACCCACCTCTCCATGTTCCATTGTGTCCAGGGTTCTGATTCATGCTTTAGTGGTTACTGTAAGCTGATAAATACTAGTCTAGTGAAATAACGCAAAGGTTTCATTTTGTATTAAATATTTTTTTATTATTTAAACCAACATTTAAGTGTTTTATGTTAGCATAATATTAACACCTCCGTTCAGTCTGTTACCTATTTAATAATCCTATTTTGAATGATGTCTTCTTTGCACATACACTAGTATTAATTGCACAATCTAAACAGTCCCAAATTAAAGTATTTGTTGTTATTTGGCAGACTGTAATAAGTAGAACAGGTTTTTACTGTTTAAAATGTGTTTAATGCACATGAACACGAAAAGTAGTAGTAACAATCCGCTGGCATTTTAGGAGAATGAAAATGATTTGTTGGATTTCCAACTGAGTTGTACATCTTTTCGCTACCTATGTTTTCTGTTTTCTTTCTGGCTGTTTGCCACTTCAGGCAGACACGGTAAGTGACGAACCTCTGCTTTGCTACATGTTTGAATTTATCTTAGATTCTTAATTTATTACAAAAACATTTTCTAACTGAAGGCCATGTTTTTTTTATTTTTAGTGCCTATCTGACAAATGCATTGTTGATTCTTCGTGTAATATGTGGCTGCTAATTTTATAACACAGCTGTGATAATGATCAGCATTCTTTTAATAGTTTTGATGATACTAAACATGAACTTGAACTGCAATTTAGCGGTGAAAGCTACTGCCAGGCCATGTTATCGCTCAGATTTACTAAATTTCAAGTCGTTGACTACACTGTTATTAACTCGATACTAATGCTCAAAAAGTGGTACAGGCATCTAGATATTACTCATCTGCATGGTGTTTCTGACCCCAACTGACAGTCTGTTGCAAGATCTTCGCTCGGTCAAGGTCTATGCCAATTCCTGATTTAAAACCAATTACAGGCTGCTTTTATTGTCGTGCAGACATACTTTTAGGTAATAGCATTTTATCTAATCCGTCGCTGTAGCAATAAATGTTGGACATCTGGTGGTGTTATTTACAATTGTGCCACCTCTTATTAACATTAAGGAGAATCACTCCTTTATCGATGTACGTTTTTACAGCTCAGTGTATTAGAATTGCTCGCAAGAGCTGCTCTTTTGGCATAGCTGTGCCGAGCGTGCCACCTCTCCCCTTGGTGACTTCGTGCCTCTCACATTGGATGCATTAGCAGATGTTTTGCCTCCAACCTAGAAAATGAAACATCGCAAAGGAGAACGGAGGAACTCTCAAAATGGTTATCCTAAAAGAGCAACTTTGCAAACCATTCTCAAATCACCAATAGTTACTCAACCACTAAAATCTGCCTCTTCCCAAATACTTGCCAGCAGTAGATGCAATGGTTACTTAGCTTTGGCTCTTATTTTACAGTGTGAACCTTTTCTAAAAAAAATCTATCTTAAGTAAAAGAGACCGCTGTAAGCTTAGATTAATGTCACGCTTTAATGTGCCCTCAACTACAGCCAAGCCGCGTCATCGGATTGTCAGCCTCGGCAAGCGGGGCAGTGTCAGCAACCCCTTCGGCGTCTGCCTCTGCATCGGGTGGAGAGATGAGTAGCAGTGAGCCCAGCACCCCGGCACAGACTCCACTGGCTGCCCCAGTCATGCCAGTGCCAACTACGCCGCTCGGCCTGCCCGTCACTGCACACATCCTTTCCCCTAGCAAGGTACTCAAGAATTAATACATGAAAAATACATTATCTCATTGCTTTACAGACATAATTATCATTCTCTTTATCAGACGAAAAAAAATACTGCCCTTCCTATAAATGTGAGCCGAGCCTCATTTGTTTCTTCGTTGTGATCTGAAGTATTCAGTTTGCTAGAAGTATGGTGAGTTTAATATGTAGAAAATATGCAGAGTGCTTTTCTATGTAAGTCTCTATATGATGGTGATTCACGGATACAGTTAAAGTATAATGCGCATTTAAACCGAATTTATATTGCCATCATCTGTTACATAGGAGGAGGAGAGTCTGCGGCTGCAGGTGAAGGACCTGGAAGAGAAGCTTGAGACGCTGAAGGTAAAGCGCAATGAGGACAAGGTGAAACTCAAGGAGCTGGAGAAATACAAAATTCAGATGGAGCAGCTGCAAGAGTGGAAGAGCAGAATGCAGGACCAGCAGGCAGATCTACAGAAGCAGCTAAAGGAAGCCAAGAGGGTGAGCAACAAAAGCATCAATAATGAGTCCATTTCAGTCACAAATTATGAGCTGTTTAAATACGGTACAAAATGTTCCTTGTACTCTGCCCACATCCGCATTTGAGGATAAATATTATTTTCGTGTTGTGCTTTTTTATGTTTCTAACTGAAGTCATATTTACTCTTTAAATGACTATTCATATTGACTGTTTTTTCTAAATATACACTTTGTTGGAAGCGTTGGATTTTAACAAAAATGACTGTGAAGTGTGGAATTGAAAATTGATATTGCTTTCATATAAGTAAATAACAGTATTTGACCAAACTAACCATAATGTGACCAATCTCTTAAAATCTAATCTGGGTCGTTAAGGGAATATAATAGTGGAATAATTTGTAATGCACCACGCAAATGCCATGCCTGGTCATCGACTCGATATCGAGACGCCAGTAATATGTGTGTGGGGGGGGGGGGACGGAGTTGACCACGCTATCAGCTGGCACCAAAATAGACACCTTTCAGATCTTCACACCTGTGTTATTGCCAGAAATGGTAAAAACCTTTTTCAACTTGTATACATATGTACACTGGCAAAAAGTACCCACAGCTTAAACAACTCGACCTGAGCTACTGAGCATTGATATTACATTGTCCTTAGCTGACTGCCTTTTGGCAACATCTGGCTAACACTGACAATCAGGCTCAAAAGAAAGCCATGTCTGGTGTAGGCCAATCAGTTTGAAGGACAATGTATATATTATCAAAGCTTCCTGTTTGCATATTTCGCCACAAGTATGTGTGGCTTTTGCAAACTAGACATTTTCAACTTATTACATATGTACACTGACAAAAAGTACCCACAGCTTAATTAGTGAGTGTTGTTGTTATTTGTGGGAGGAAACCAGAATAGCCGGTAAAAACCCACGCGGGCACAGGGAGAACACAAAAACTCCACACAGAAATATACCCGAGACTAATCGAACCGCCACAGGCAGGACTTTCTTTCTGTGAGGCGCAGATGTTACCACTGTGCCACTCTGCTCAAATGTCTTAACATTGCACACCAAACTGTCATGGGCAACTGATGGTCTGTGCTGCATTGTGGACAACAGATGGCACTGCAACAAAATCCTTTGTTGTGATTGTGCTTTTATGTTCCCAGAATTTCCCATTTCCCACCGACCATGATGGAGTGTGGTATAACCCCGACGACCACCACGCCATGGCGATACCCTCATCTAGCAGTGGATTGAGAATAGGGCTGTACATTTGCAGGATAACTGCGCCCGGTATTTGTGTGCGAGTAGGAGGCCAAGGAAGCGACCGAGTCAAAGGAGCGCTACATGGAGGAGATGGCCGATGTGTCGGACGCAATAGAAATGGCCACACTTGACAAGGAGATGGCCGAGGAGAGGTCTGAATCCCTACAGCAGGAGGTGGAGAACCTCAAGGAGAAGGTTGATGAGCTCAGCATGGACCTGGAGATCCTCAAGCATGAGATTGAGGAGAAAGGTCTGTCGTCATTCCGTATAACACTGTCAGAGAGGCCTGTAGGCAGACTATAAAAACACACTGCTACTGTTCGTATAGGACTCCTACAGGCCGTGAATGTAGCTCTATGGTGTGTATGGCCCCACACTCTGTAGGACCATATGCACAGCTTGACAAAATGGCTTCAACACTGCCTTGACGAATTGACTCCAGTTAGTCACGGTGGCTCAGCGAGTTGCGCTGCCACCTCACAGCAGAAGGTCCCGGGGCCTCGGTTACCGTTCTGTGTTGAGTTTGCATTTTCACCCCGTGTCCACGTAGGTTTTCACCGGGCACTCCAGTTTCTTCCTACCGTCCAAAGACATGCTGCTGTTACCTCGGTTAATTGGCTTGCTGAGTAATGTTTCCCTGGTGTCCTACACTTGACTGGTGGCCGATTATGGATATAACCCTACCTTGCGTCCTTTGCTTACCCCTCCTCACTGGACATCTGTTAAAAGAGCTACATAGCTCGGCAGTTCTTTCCAGCTAAAATAAAGCCAAGGCAGTATATTGTCACCAAAATAGCAATGAAAACCAACATTTTCCAAATTAAATCCAGCCTAGAATGCACTAATTTACCTGTTTATTATTGTAATACGTATCTAATTGCAGGTAGATCATTTATTTTCATATTTCATTGTCAGCATTTACCGATTTTTTTGTTATATTTCCAGAGTGAAAATGGTGCTTATGCCATTTTTTTTTATTTTTGTGACATGTTCAGTCTAGTTAAATAAAGATTTGACTTTGCTGTTACTTTAAAAATAGAAAAATGTTCTGAATCTTGTTTGTGCTTAGTTTTATTGCATAGCTTAGCAATGTTTTTGTGATTGATGATTGCTTTGAAAAGCTGCTCTCTCGGGAGAGTCGCGTCGATCGCTTCCTCCCTCGAAGCAATCATCATGCATCGGAAGGCTTTCAAGTCCTCCAGCTAGGACTATTGAAGCGGCTCAGTGTTGTCGTGCTGGCATGATGACTCTTTTCCGACCTACGGCAGCTCGGCAGCATTTATTCCTTCCTCCAGCTTGGACTGTTGATGTGGCTCAGTGGTGCCGTGCCGGGATGTTGGCTCTCTTCCCACCTGCGCCTGCTCGGGAACATTTGTTCCTTTCTTGTTTGTTGAAGAATTATTATTTTTTATGCTGACTTTACGTCCGATAATTTATCGCTACTATTTGACTTTCAGTTTAACTGTCCTGATGTTGTTGTTGACATGCCGTTCTCTCCACAGCTCGGATTTGTAAAAAAAAAACTTTATTGTTGCTGATTTTCCATCCTTATGTCGTTGTTGTTGTCGTGCCATTCTCTCCGCAGCTCTGTGCAGCGCCTTGTAACCCTCGGGTGAAAAGCGATTTAGAAATGCAATTATTATTATTATCGAGCCGTAAAAACCTACACCATTACGTTATTGTGATTGTTTACTAGCATACTTCTTTGGCATGGACATGCCATGCAATAGCTCACGCTCCTGGACCCTATACAACAAAAATTACTCGACGCATACATAGTGCCCACATATATATGGGAGCAACAGGCACTGCACACACACATACTGCGCCTGAGGATGCCTCTAACTTGTGAGGCGAAACGTCGCGAGGAGAGGAAGCGATTGCTGCTCTCTCAGCTCTCCCGAGAGAGCAGCTTATTGAAGCAATCATCACCATTTCCTTTGTTTACAAAAAATATTTTATTTGGTTGCATAGTTTATCCTCATTTGGTAACTCATAAATATGTTTTTTATATGCAGGGAGTGATGGGGCAGCTTCAAGTTATCATGTGAAACAACTGGAAGAGCAAAATGCCAGACTTAAAGAGGCCCTCGTCAGGTAAATGAACTTCAGACATTTTCAATATTTGAACCGTGCACTCTGTTTAAAATGTATCTGAAACATTTAAACCTACGGGAGTGTGTCATACAAATATAGTGATCTTTATATGTTATTTGTAAATTGATAATTTATATGAAATGTTGATCATTGCTCGGCAAAGGTTAATTTAGATATTGATATTCAGTACTTAACATTATGCATATTCTCATCCATTCTCTTTGATGTTTCATGCATGACACATAGGAATATTTTGGAGCTCATTTTTATGCAGCAGTCTTAAATTTATGCTATTTTTCAGCTAACATTTTAACACTCGTTTTTGTCATAGCTTAAATAACCCAACAAGCTTACGGAACGTTTTCAGAGCTTCATATAAACATGTCCAGCTGCTGCTGTGCTTGGCAGGATGCGCGACCTCTCTACATCGGAGAAGCAAGAGTACTTGAAACAGCAGAAGCAAATGGAGAAGAAGAACTCTGAGCTGGACACCTTGCGTGCACAGAAAGAGAAGCTGCAGACTGAGATGCGGCAAGCGGAGGGCATCATTGATGAGCTGAACGAGCAGGTGGCTGCACTGTCCATACATCTGCTAATCCACATCCGTTGGAGCATGTCAGGAAATGTGGTCCAGGCATTAGTCATAACTGGCCTTTACCGTGGCCTCCGGCCACCTAGGCCAGATCTGTGCTAAGCAGCATAACATTATGCTATCAGAGCTGCGGTTGTGTTCACTTCCTGCCTGGCAATGCTGTGGTCACACCTAGGTGTTTGATGATTGCTTGAAAAAGCTGCTGTCTCAGGACAGCCACGTCGTTCGCTTCCTGTCCCCGAACGACGCGGCTGTCCCGAGAGAGCAGCTTTTCGAAGAAATCATCATGCGTCGAGCGAGGAAAACCTACATCATTACACCTGGGTGTTTGTTTCTCACGACCGCCAATAGACGGCCACGATGCGATCAACTCCAGTTCGAGAGAACAGCCTGCGGGTGATTGGCCATATCCCGTTCAGGGTTGTCATGTGACACGAGCAGCCAATAGGAACACCGAAATAATCTGGAATGATACCCCAACTGCCACATTATATATCGATGCACCCGCATGCATGTCAATTGTTTTTGCGTTTGTGTTCAGGTGGATGCGGCTTTGGGAGCTGAAGACATGGTTGAGACCCTGACCGAGCGAAACCTGAACCTGGAGGAGAAAGTTCGAGAGCTGATGGAAAATGTTAACGATTTGGTTCGTTAAGCACTCTCATGATTGTGTTCAAATGCTGCTAAATGGAAAACATTAATGCTTCATGTTTGAATTTTCATTGCTGTGATTGAGTTGCTGTCACTCGAGCATTTTACTCCCTTTATTGCTTGAGCACAAATGGATACAAAAAAAAACAACATACATTCATTTACACAGCCATTAAGCATCTAAGCAGGTACATTATATCTGCTGTGCTTCTGTGCCTATGGTGTGCTATGCTAAATCCTATTTGCTGTGCCTTTGTAAAATGCATCCCTGCAGGAGGCAATCAATGACATGAATGACGAGCTGCAGGAAAATTGCCGGGAAACGGAACTGGAGCTGCGGGAGCAGCTGGATATGGCAAATGCTCGTGTGCGGGAGGCGGAGAAGCGTGTGGACGCAGCCCAAGAGATGGTGGCAGACTATCAGCAAACCATGCAGAAGTACAGGCAGTTAACCGCACACTTGGAGGTGTGGCAAAAGCACTGTTATTCCCTGTAGTTGTGCAAACGAAGCTAATAGCTATTGCATATTTGAGACATTTAAAGTAATTGGTACCATCGTCTGCTTAGCTTTTAAGCCAAACGTCATATTATTGCATGGGATCCGCTCCCCAGATTTTTGTCCAGGTACTTTGATATTGCACCTCTTGTCTAAGTCAGATTCAATATGCTTATAGCTCGCTCCACTACATATTTCCACCTCAACCTCAGGTTGTTTCTACCCCTGCCCTGTGCGATGGCATCTCGTTGTCTTCGCACCACATAGCGGAATAAGCCTCGCTTACTATGTTGAGAATATTAGTAACCCTGTTAAGGCTTTCACATGTTTTTGCTCCCTCTCAATTTCAAACATTTTTGTTTAACAAAGTTGTGTTAATTTTTGTGACGTGATATTACGTTCATTGCCTCATTAACAGTTGTCTGTAAGCTCAAACATCAAATGGGTTTTTCTATTCTTTGTGAGCTGATGTGTATTTGTCTCTAGGACGTTAACCGTGAGCTGATGAGTCAGCAGGAAGCGTCCGCAGAGAGAGAGCAGACAGCTCCTCCTCCAGAGATGTTTGATTTCAAAATTAAGTTTGCAGAGACCAAAGCTCACGCTAAGGTAATTATTCAAAGTTAGGTGATGAAACTGTATGCTGATGTCTTTTAGTAATAAGCCTAGTTATTTATGTTAAGGAAGACATTCCAAACATAAAACAGTGGTACATCAGTCATCTTGTTCAAATTGTCAGATAATGCCAATTAAAAAAATGTGTGGATAATGATGTAATTGATGAAGTTTTCTATGAGTCTAGGCTAATTCGTAGTAATCTTAGCAAGGTTTTAAAGCATATCCAGTCAATAAATTCCCATATTTTTGCAAAGTGCTGGTTATCATGAAACTGATCTTTTGTCCAATCTGCAGAACTGCATATGGTTTGTGGTTTTTAAAATGTGCATGTATAAAACTCATTCCTGTTCTCAATCACTGTCTCAGGCCATCGACATGGAACTGCGAAAGATGGAAGTACAGCAGGCCAACCGGCACGTATCGCTCATGACGTCGTTCATGCCCGACTCCTTCCTGCGTCGTGGCGGGGACCACGACTGCCTACTCGTGCTGCTCCTTGTTCCGCGACTCATTTGCAAAGTAACAGCATTTGTACAGGCACCTGGACATGCTCCTTTTGTATTTTCGAATGTGAAAAAAAAAGAACTCAGAAAACTGCCAATGTGTCTCGTGCAATATCTGATGCGTCTGGCACGTGCGCAGGCCGAGTTGATCAGCAAGCAAGCGCAGGAGAAATACGAGCTGAACGAAGAGGCTATCAAGTCTGTAAACCTGCGTGGGGCACAGGGCGAGCAGCTGAGCTTCACGGGTGGTCTCGTCTACTCACTCAGCCTTCTGCAGACCATCCTGCACAAATACGAAACGTACTTGTTTCAACTGTTGTCAGCTATCTGCCTCCAGCTTTTACACTGCAAACAGTGGAAGTGTTAACAGTCCTTCGTTTCTTCGGATTATGATCACTGTATCCTGTACGGCAGGGCGTTGAACCAGTGCAGCGTTGATACCTACACAAAGATCGGAAGCCTCTACCCAGAGATGAGTGTGCACGAGCGCTCACTTGACTTGCTTATTGAGCTGCTGCGCAACGATCGTCTGGATGAAACCGTAAATGTCGAGCCTCTTACCAAAGCGATCAAATACTACCAAGTAAGCATGAGCTTTGGTGCCATAAACAAAGCTTTTATTTGAGCTTTATTTGTATTTAGTCACGAGATTGTCATCTGTCATTCTTTTTTAGTTGATCTATGTGCCTTTCAGAAAATGGTTCGTATGTTTAAATTTGAAAATGCTTGTAATGTATATTATTTATTCTGCTTAATGATGTCTTTTTTTATATTAGCATTTGTACAGTATTCATCTTGCTGAGAAAACAGAGGATTGTACGATTCAGCTTGCTGACCATATTAAGGTAAATATTTAAGTTTAATTATACGTTTTAATGTTACTTTTTATTTGGAAAGAAAGCGTTGTTGAAATATACACGAGTTGCATTATAAAATGTTAATGCACAGAACGCTTAAATAAATAAAAACTTTATCAACTTCTAATGATGTAGGTTTATCAACCTGGATTAGACACATTTTGAATTTTGTTCCCAGGTGTCACAGAGTGCCCTGGACTGCATGGCAGTGGAAGTGGGCAGGCTAAGGTCATTCTTGCAGGTGAGCATAACGGCGTATTTCCACAACGGACGTGTCTGTTCATTTAATTTGCGTCACATTATTGGTCCTAACTGTACTGAACTAAGAACCAATTGCCACTTGCTCATTACGACAGACTGGCCAAGAACGAAGTAACTTTGCATTGCTTCTGAAAGACCTGGAGACCTCCACCAGTGATGTGCGGCAATTCTGCAAGAAAGTCCGCCGCCGCATGCCGGGCACAGATGCCCCAGGAATCCCAACCGCACTCTCTTATGGACCACAGGTACTTCGGTCGTAGAACGTGATGCTTTGCAAAAGAACAAATGTCTTACATATTTATGATTACAACAGGTTTTACCGTATCTGGCGATTATGCAGGTGTTAAGATCTTGACACCTGCATAATTGCCTGGCAATTATGCAGGTGTAAAGATCTCAGACACCAAAATAGACACATTTTGCAATGCGTCCAGTTTGCAAAAGCCATACATACTAGTGGCAAAGTATGCAAACAGGTAGCTTTGAAACCTATGCATTGTCCTTCAACTGACCGACCTTCATCTGGCAGTGGCTTCCTTTTGAGCCTATTTGCTGGTGTCAGCCGTTGTCAGCTCAGGACAATGCGGTATCAATGCCTTATAGCTTAGGTGGAGCTGTTAACGCTATGGGTACTTTTTTGCCAGCATACATATATAAGATTACAACAGGTTTTACCGTATCTAGCGATTATGCAGATGTTAAGATCTTCACACCTGCATACTCCTGGATTCCCGAATACTTTTCAAACATGTGTTTATCCTTGGAAGCACAGTATTTCATTTGCGATTTCAATCTCACTGTTGTCGGTGTAAAACGAGATGACGACACATTTTATCTGACGTGATGTTGCAAGATAACATCACACATACTAACGGCAGAGAGTTGAGCACGTGCATGGCACTTGGTGTCATCACTTTGCCTGAAAGACCATACCCTCTCTGGCACTGATGTTTAAACCGGCAAGTCTTGCATAATCAAGTTACCCATTTTTTTTATACTACAACTCTATAATAGGATCACAACTTGAAACAAATCATACTTGCATTTCATCATCTTCAGGAGAATTATTGTGACACCAAATAGCAAACAAGTAGACAAACGAGCAGAGATAATATACTAATGCCTTTGCTGAAAAGTATTAAAATGGCTGTTTTAACTCTTTGTCCGAGCTTGATTTTGAGTTTCAACATTTCTGTCAGGTCTCCGAAGGATTGGTGGACTGTCGCAAGCACCTGAGCTGGGTGGTGGCTTCGCTGCAGGAGATTGCAGCTGTTTCTGCGCAGATGATTGCTCCACTCACTGAGCATGAGGGTCTGAATTCAGCCAGACTGGAAGAGCTGGCTTTCAAGGCTTCAGAACAGGTTTTGCTTACAGCCCTCTGAACAAAATTCAAAATAACTTATGTGTATTCAGTCGTAGTATGTGGTTGCTTCCTAACATTTTTTTTTTATATCCTCACAGATTTATGCAGGACAAAACCTAAGCCCATATGAGTGCATGCGTCAGTCGTGCAATGTGGTGATTGTCACCATGAACAAGCTGGCCACGGCGATGCAGGAGGGAGAGTATGATGCCGAAAAGCCACAGAACAAGGTCGAGAACTTGCATTTCGTGTAATAGTATTGTCACATTCAAACGTTTTGTTTTCTATAATGAATGTACTGACGTGGGTTTTCACAGCTCGATGTCTAACAATTGCTCAGCTCATCTCATCTCATCGTCTGAAACCGCTTAGTCCTATACAGGGTCACGGTGAAGCCGGAGCCTATCCCGGCAGAC
>JAZEWT010000017.1:1811908-1828344 GCA_036362905.1 Mordacia mordax | reverse complement strand
AGAGATTCGAACCCGGGACCTTCTTGCTGTGAGGCGACAGCGCTTACCACTGGACCACTGTGCCGCCCCTAAGAATTGCTGTCCATTGCTATTCTTTTAGGATAGCAGTATAAAGTGTTCCTGTTCTGCCCCTCACTACATTCCACCTCCTACTTTGGCAGCATCATCAGACTTCTGAATTGTCCAGCTGTGAAATGTGTTGTGCTGTACATTTGCATCTCCCTTGCCAGAATGTATCGTGTGATGTTGGAAAAAAGTTCCACGTTTAAAAGTGCTGGCAACTCCATTATTTAACTCTCACTGCTGAGGTGATGATTGCCGCACATTGTTATATTTGCTTTGAACTTTTTCAATTCAGACTTTGGAGTGGTTTATAATGTAAAATACGTGTGTTTCTATCTCCATTGTTTAGCCTGCCAATCCTGTGGAACTCCGAGCTATTGCCCTAAAGGCAGAGATAATGGATGCTGAAGGCCTGGGCCTGAAACTTGAGGACAGGGAAACTGTCATCAAAGAGTTGAAGAAATCCCTAAAGATCAAGGTAATATCAGGTTGCTTTGGTAATGAGTTCATAAAGTAACATGTTTGAGCCCATGCAAATATACAGTTCTTAAGCAGGAGTGACTTTGCGATTTATAGAGGTGTGCCTTCCTGCCAACAGGGAGAAGAACTGAGTGAGGCCAACGTGCGCCTGAGTCTCTTGGAGAAGAAGCTGGACAGTGCATCGAAGGATGCTGACGAGAGGGTCGAGAAGATCCAGACCAAACTGGACGATATCACAGCTCTGCTTAAGAAAAAAGAAAAGTATGGTGATAGATCTATAGTAGTGTGATTTACATTCTTTGCGCTTTTGCAATCTAGTAGATATCGTTTAATGCTACGCAAACAAAAATATACAAATGCTTCATTTCTAGGTATTTCCAAGAAAATGTTGCTTGAGATTGATTATCTTAATTTTCTACAGGGAATTTGAAGAAACCATGGATGCCCTACAAGCAGACATTGACCAACTGGAATCTGAAAAGGTGGAGCTGAAACAGAGGCTCGCCAATATGCCTCGACGCTCCGTTGAGGGACTCCGTGGTGCTCAGACATCAGGGATCGCATCTATTGTTACAGGCATAGCCACAGGTATATTGGTACTGCGGTCTCCCTTGATGTAGTGTGAGCTCACCATTGTCTGGGTAATAGTAAAGTGAATTGTTGGAGGCTGGTTTGGAATACAGTATAATTATTTTTAAAAATATAAAGTCTCATTAATTAGAAAGCTGAAACATTATTTATTTGGTTTAACATTTTCTGATAAGCAAATTTGGCACGATTGTATTTCACAGATAGCTTCAACAATTTATATCAACATTGAGCCCAGCATTTTCACGAATTTGGTCCATGGATTTCCATGACATTTTGCTTTACCAATTGTTTTGTGTGCTGTCAAATGTCTCCATTATAATCACATTCATGTTACATCTGCCCTTCCTGTCACCTTTATTTGCCCCTCAGATGATGAGGATGAAGGTACAGTATAGTACCGAGGCTACCCCTGCTTGTGAATGTCAAGGCAATAATTTTTAGAATGTAATTTTAATTTGGTGATTGTAATTCCTGTCTAATCAGGTTTATTTGGCCTATTGATATTTTAATGATTACAGCTGCGTGGGCTGTGTGATCGTTTGCACAATTTTGCCTGTTGATCTATTGCGCAAATTGCATTGCAATGTATTTATCCTGATTTTTTTGACGGTCCGTAAAAATCATGCATGATACTCCTGCAATTTATGTATCAGACTATTTACTGAAAGGACTACTGAAGAAAAGATAGCAATCATTTTCACAAACCACAGTAACGTTTTTGATTACATTGTGTACAGGTGCTTCCCCAACACAAGGCATGGGAGGTGGTTCAGGTCCTGTGCAAGTCAAGGATTCGCCTCTTCTTCTGCATCAAATTGAGGCCCTCAAACTGTCCCTCAAACTCCTAAGGAGTGAAAACAATCGCCTTAAGGTACAATAACATTATTTTTTTTCTCTCAGATCCACGAATTCATGTGTATGCATTACGTAGAAAGATTGTACTTTCAATTTGATTTATTGCACCTTACCCAACACACAAAGTAAGACTATAATGATCTTAAATAGGCACTCTGTATATATTTGTATAATGTGGTTGTTTCTGAATGATACCGTTTAACTGCTATGCATTTAAATTGTTGTCCTAAGGCTGAAAAGATGAAATCGGACCTGGCATCACTGCCTCCCTTGCACATCCCGAAGATAACGGTTCCCTCCCAGGCTGGGCAGGAAGGTGGTGTTGTCGCTGATCCTACCCTGGCCCTCAACAGGAAGACCAGTCAGTTGCTCGAGTCTCTGCAGCACATGTGTGTTACTTCTAAAGTGGTGGACATCTCTCACCGAAAGCCAGGTGCCCTTCATTCCCATCACTCATTCAGGCGCGTTGGTTCCACAATGTGATTTCGCAGTAACCCTCTTCTGTTTTTTTTTATATCAGGCTATTACTGCCTGAAGATTTCCCCATGATATCCAGTCATGGACATTGTTTGACCATAGCTTACTGCCTTGGTCGGTGTAGCTTGGTGTCATGGACATGGATTGTGAAATAGGACCAGTGGAGATGTCACTCAAAACTGATGCTACAGATTAAAGGAACGTCTGTTTTAAATACTTGTTTTCATTTACGTCAATATAGTAGTTGCATTCAAATAGATGGTCACATGTTGTCTTCTTATGCCACAAAGGTACCATCCCACCTGTGGATAAAGCAAGTCCAGCTAACCAGTTGCTAGAGCAGACGGCGCGGCTGAAGCTGATGGGGGATAATGTAGAAAGGCTGAAGGTATGGAAATCGTTGTTGCTGTTTTCATGGAACTCAAGTTTAAACGTTGGATTTCAGTCATAGTAGTGTTTGTTGTGGTCTGAATATGTTTAATACAATTATTTCACGTTGTCATTACCATTCGTATTTGGATACTGGTTCTCTCGTTACTAGTTTTCTAGAATTTGGACTACAGTTATTTTTTTATCATATGCAGGATGAGGTACGGAGGATGGTCATTTCCCAACACCCCGGAGCACAAATTCAGTCTGATCTCACCATATTCCCCTCTCCAGCCTTCTCCAAGGTAAGGATTAAATATGTATAAACTGCTTATTGCCTATGCATGAAGCTATAGAGACATCATATTGATCGCTAAGCACAGTGAGTTTGGATAGTCCACATCATTGGAGAGGAAGACTCAGTGGTTGAGGCTAATGATGGAGTTGGAGGATTGCCGGGAGGATGGCTTCCACTAAGATGGGGTGATAACACCAGGTCGGGTACATGGGGTACATGGATTATTGCATTGTGAGACCAACAGAGATGGTAGCAGCTTGGGAGACCTTTATGCAGTTGTGATTCAGTCAATAATGCTGATGCATAATGGCTGGGTTACAAATATTTTACGTAAATTTGATTTTATTATGGATAGTAGAAGATGTGTCATGATGGTGAGGCAAGAAATAAGCTGATATTAATTTGTCATTTTATTGTGTTAAGTAATTGACACGTATATTCAATTATCACTCGTCTATAATTACAGTGAGCATGTATTCATTTGTATATCTCTTTTTATAGGCAAATGCGGAGATGCAGGGAAACGCAGTTTACCTTGGCAAGGTGACCATCCCATGTGCACCTGGTCAGGGCAAAATTCACAAGCTGACCCTGCTTCCCAGCCAACTGCAACAGCTCCACACACGCCTCATCTCTTAAAGCTGCCACTGTTCACAGAATCGTTCTCCACTCGACACTTCACATTTGTTACTTGTTATTGCTGATAAGTTACGATATAGCACTAATATTTTGCTCAACGTGAGTAATGTAATAAAATTAGTATTGCCTGTCATGCTAAATAACAAACACTTCCAAAAATACACAAACTATAAAGGAAACGTATGTATTCAGGATATTTGTGTGTTCTTCGCTTGATGTTTGCATAATTGTGGTCGTTTTGATTTTAATACAAAGTACATTTATTGGTTATGTCTTCATTAAAATAAGCAGTGATCATTTGGAATGCATCAAGTGTATTTGCATGCATCCTTAAAAATTGGTAAGGAACACAAAAACGTTGCATATATGAATACATAATAAAATTCGCTTGAGTTTATTAAATGGTATGTTAATCTTAACAGAAATAACATTTTGTGGACAGATATTAGACTGCAACTTGTGTGCAATCCTAAACAACTTTAAAGCAGGCCATTGTTCGACTTGAGAGGAAACACGATGCTTGATATTACTCTCAAACTGGTAGTTGTATGAATGAATAATTATTTTTATGCAATAATTCAAGAGCGATTACTTCATTTCATGCGCTAAATCGGTAGTGGCCGTTGTTACTTGATTTTCCAATACTTGGCATTCTATTAGTCAGCGTTGATGTATTCTTTTTAAAGAGAATGTTTCTAAAAACCTTGTGGTTGGTGCAAATTGAAAAGCTAAATAACATTTTGATGGAGACATAACCATTGTCAAATGAATGCTTACGATGCTGCATATGTCACCACATCTAACATTATTTCGGAGCAATTTGCAATACATCTCAAACGTGGACTTCTTAAATGTCTCACATTCTTGTACCACTTTACGTATAGGCTTGTGGATGCAAAATCCTGAAAATAAATGAAACATACCCAGATTTCACGTGGTCCGTTTCGTTTTTTGTACCCTATGATGCATTTATAATGTTTGTTTTACGAGTTGTGCCTTTTCACAGTTGCTTTCAGCATGCCCAGTTGCTCCTGTGCTATTTGCAATAGCACTCCTTTACGTGGATTGAACAGTGATCAAAGTGTCTTCTGACACCCCTCTGCCAGGTTAGTTGTGGAAATGCAAACAAAACGTAATGAAATGATCTTTAATGTTTAACGAACCTTGCCATAGCACATTGACATCAGCAAAGTCATCTGACGCCGGAGAGGGAGGTGACAACAGCTTCGTGTTGGCTCTTGTCTGTTCAGCACCTATAATTCATGAGACATTTAACAAAACATCAAAGTATAATTCAGTTCGCACATTGGTTACGTTGTCGAAACGATAAAAAAAATTACAGACGAACATTGCTCTCCAACTAAGTTCCTCTAAAACTTGATAAAGGCGATTATTCTACCATTCAAATCGATTCTTTCGACATCAATCGGCATTTAGCACTATTAAATAAACGTAACGCACTGTCATGCTCTTAGATTTGCTTCGTATGGCCACTGCAAAGCCTATTGTGAAATGTATCTATGCACAAACGTCTCAATGATCGTAGAAATATTCACTGGGCCCTATTCATACTTATGGTTCTACTTGTCAGAAAAATAGTTAATAATTGTATTGCCTGCAGGGGAGCTAAAACGTACTCTTGAGAATCTAAACATAACTTAGTGTTCCTACGTACACATGAAGACTGGGGGAAAGGCTTTTGTGGCGGCTGCTCTTGTGCAACAAACATCGTAGAGCCACCTTACAATTAAAATTTCTGCCTAACAATAATTGCACTTCTGGAGCGCCTTTCACCCGAGGGTTACAAAGCGCGGCACAGAGCTGTGCAGAGAACGCCATGTCAACAATAATGACATGAACGGCACAACAATAACTTTTAAAAGTTTTTTATTGTAGGTGCAATTGCAAAAATGTATAGTTTTGAAGAGTTGTATATGGCTTTTCCTTTTGTTACGCAAAAAGCGTCTTCAATGTATTCCCATCGCACAATACAATTCTTCGTCTCTTATTAATTTATTGCAATTATTATTGGTCCTGAGCTGTGCAATTTTTCGTGTTAGTGTTAACTTTATCATCATGGTTAGGGGTTCATCAATGCACACATTGGTACTGCGAATTTGTTTACTTGTGTTGCATTGGTCCGTTCGCATCCATGAATCCCGCATTCAGACCTTGCAAGCTCGCTCGTTACTCTTTGCTGTAGAGAAATAAAGGATTTTTTATTATAATCGTGGGCGGCGCGGTGGCCCAGTGGTTAGCGTTATCGCCTCACAGCAAGAAGGTCCCGGGTTCGAATCTCTCGGCTCGGGTGCCTTTCTGTGTGGAGTTTGCGTGTTCTCTCCCCGTGTCCGCGTGGGTTTTCGCCGGGTACTCCGGTTTCCTCCCACAGTCCAAAAGCATGCTCCTGGATAGGTTGATTGGCTCGCAGGCTAAATTGCCCCGCAGTGCCCGGCGATGGACTGGCGTCCCATCGTCGGTATATCCTTGCCTTGCGCCCTGTGTCTGCCGGGATAGGCTCCGGCTTCACCGTGACCCTGTATAGGATTAAGCGGTTTCAGACAATGAGATGAGATTATAAGCGTATTCATTATGCTAATATATGACAAGCGTATGCACATTTGTCATCCAATCACCGGGCTCCGTTAAAACGCTTAACGCCTGCCGTTGTGATCGCGATAACCCCGACGCTCAAAGTGGCCCTGGGGTGTTATTTCATTTTATAGTTTGTAGATTAAACCAGTTGTTTAAAAAACCCAGTTAGGCACAAATGTTTGTACCTGCGAGCCAGCAAAGTCTATTGACTAAAGCGTCCAGTACAGAGAATCGATACATTTTAATTTGAACCTGCACGGCGACCCACTGCTTCATCGACTCCCGTGTTTGAAAACCGCTGTTTGAAGTCAATTTCACTACATTTTTACGCGTTGTTGTTTTAAACGCAGCGGATTAACATGCGCACAAGATGAGGACATTAACGTAGCGGCAACTTTTCTACCAAGACGTCGAAGACGGTGGGGACCCCAGTGACCAGGCTGCTCGGCTGCCCCGGGTAGGGCGTCACTCGCTCGGGGAGGTTTCCAGGAAAGAGCCGAGAGAGCCTGCGGCCTCGCCTCGGTCTTCCTGTGGGAACTCCGACCTGGCCGGGGAATGTTGGTTATTAAGTGCAGAGGCTGCTCGTAAAACTAAAATAAAATCCTCCCTACGAGCAGGATAAAATTGCTCCGAAGAGCTTTTAGAATGCTCATACATCGGGCGTCATCGGTAACCTCGAGATAACGACAGAGTAACGCCTCTCCGTTTGCGCTAACGACAACACTGCTGTACGGTGACTAAAGATTGTATTCCTAATAGCGAGGTGAGCCAAGACACTATGGGTACTTTTTTGCCAGTATACATACATAAGATTATTAAGATCTTAACACCTGCATAATCGCCAGATACGGTAAAACCTGTTGTAATCTTATATGAGCCAAGACACCTCAAGTATATAGTTATCACACAGGGTGGTTGTGTGACGTGTCCTTAAGACATGACAACCGCCAGTTTGTTAACATATCGCGCTTTTAAAGGTTCACAACTGCACGTTATCAACTTGACCACTCTTATAAAAACACAATTTGTCTTTGCTCCTGTTTGTAGCAAGTTCTGGTCAGGTTTCGTGTATATAATGTTTCGGCTCGTTTGCACATTTCCCTCTCTGCATCGTTGCCTGACTGCTACCCTGCGAAATCATCCTTGCAGTAAAATAGGATAAAAAAAAATATATATGTTTTAATGACCCGCTTTTACCGCACTCCAAAGTAAAAATATAATAATGTTTAAACACTAAAGCAATCTACCGAGGAATACAGACGAATAGCTGGTGGCCAAACACTGACAATGTATGACTTACGGGTGACTGATAATACAGTGAGATTTACATTTTAATTATTTTAGTCATGAAAACGTATTTTTGTAATGTTTTGTAAAAGGAACAACTATCAGTTAGCAGTGTCATGGTTTAAAGGTTTTCATGAAAGGAAAAGATTATTGTGGTCTCATACGGTCAGTGCTTCGCCACCCGCTTTTAGTCTGTATCCCCAGATTGATTTTGTGTTCAAAAAAATGATTTTCTTCTTTGGAGTGCGGTAAAAGCGGCTCATTTGAAAATTTAATTTTAATACTATTTTATTTTCTAATTTTTTTTAAATTTGTGCTTTAAACTTCATCGCCCGCTGCACAGCCAATCAGGCGGCTCGCCCAGCGAGCCCCCGAGTCCCACCAATCGGAGCCGCCCGCACCCCCCTCCCCCCGCAGTGCCCGCTCGCTATGATCCGTGACAGATGAAAGGATCGTTTCTATGGCGGGCCCAGGATCGACTTTGTCACCTTTCTTCAAATTTTTGTAACTAGATTCCATTGTCATCCGAGTTATGCCTGCGTGCAACATTTCAGCTCTCCAGCTTTATCGAAAATGCTTTAATTTTGTGCTCAAAGATTCTAACCATTACACACATCCCTCAATATAAGTTAAGTAAAAACGGGTAAAAAGAGTTGTTTAGCTCAGCGAGCCTTACCACGTCTGACTCTGACCTGAGTTGTATTTTCAGTCACAGTTAACATGAGTGATATCTGAACCGGTCCGTCACCAACTTTTATTTCCCACGCGGTGAAGAATAGTCATCCCCCATGCCCTACAACGGCGTGGCGAGAGCTTCATCCAACAGTGGATTGATAAAGGGCTACAAATGATTAAATATGTACAGTACTGTATTGATTTAAATGGCAATTTCCGTGCAACCAATCAACGTACAGCCACTGTTGGTCAACTCTCAACACTTAGCTGTGCTTATTTCAGCAATCGAAGGTGGTGCTGGTGGCGAATAAATGACCGCTCGTTCAGCCAAGAGTTTGGACCTGTTCATGTTCAAATACGTGGTTGACAGCTATTTAGGTCAATGAGTATGCCATGGTTGTGTTTCGTATTTAACAAAAATAATAATTGCATGTCTAGAGCGCACGGCATGTCGACAACGACACGAACAGCAAGTCAGCAACAACCCTATTTTTTTGGTTATTTGCAATCGTTCCCGATGGTAATGTTTGAGTCGTGCATTCATGTAAATGCTCACTCGGTCTGAAATGCCGTATAGAAAAGTCGGGCCCGATACATAGCAAAAACAAAGTAATGGTGCAATCTGTGGTTTAGAAGCCCAAATGGGCATGCAGACATTGTATTGAGTCAACATATTCCTGTGGCTTACATATTCATGGTCCCTCCTAATGGTGTCTTTTTTGCAGATGTCATGGATAAAGAGCTAAGTTCATCAGGAAACACATGCGAGGCCCCAGAGGTATAATTAATTTTTTTGCACAGGAAGAGTGATTGATGTATAGGGACTCCTCTAAAATAAGTGGGAAATAGAGATAGTATTTTGTTTCAAAGCCTCTACATGTCGACCAGCTGTATCAATACACTAATTTCATATTGTTACACTCTGCAAGATATGCAGCACTTGCTTTCAGTCACCTGTTTAGAGGAAACAAGGGGGTCATGAAAAATTAGGGCACCTTACATGACTACACATCACATATACAAAATGATTTTGATTAGAAATCCTCGAGTATTGTTTAGTAATAACTGATATAGGTTCAATTGCTTATTTATGTTCTGCAGCTCGATGGAGAAGACAGCAGCGATGACATGTTTGGGGAATATGACAGCTTTTCAGGAGACTTCTCATGCTTGGATGCATGTGAAAATCAATACAACCAAGACAGTTGTTCACAGAAGTCCACTATTACGCAGAAAGACCCAGAGCCACAAAACTGCCATCCCAAGAAGCATGTGGAACAACACTCTACTTTGTCCAGTGGAGATACATTTGGTTTTAACGATATTGATCAAACGAAAACACACGTTGTGAAACAATTGCTGCCTAATGATCGGAAAGAGAACACTCTCCAGACAACAGACGTTAATGACAGTGTTAATTCTGTACGCATTGGAAAGAGGTTACAGAGAGAGCTGGATAATAGTTTTATCAGAAATGATGTAGAAAATGGCATTCAAAGCCTATTGAGAGATAGTTCTCAAAGTATAAAACTTCCAAGGCTTGACGAAACCAATAACAACATAATCCCGAATTCTAAAGCTGATGTGCAAAAACGTATTTTAAAGCCTGAAGATGAAATAAAATTGCCTGATATTTTACACGATGGTTCAGATTTTACCGTTACCACCAGAAAAACGCCAAAACGCACGGCCATTAATGCACTTTTGGAAGAGGAAGCAACTGAAATATGTGCTGCCCACAGTGAAACGACTTCTCGTGTCTCTTGTGGAAGAGCTGACAGCGCTCCAAAAATTTCATACGGACTGGAAACTATAAAAGTCGCCACAGATGTTGGCAATAAGAGCATGAACATAAGAGATCGGATCAAGAATACCCTCGTGGGGAACGCTCGAGCGTCCACTCCTGTGGTGTCGCGAACCAGACACCTGCAGGAATCGGCACTCTCGCATGAGATGCAGCTCGCCATGGAGACTTGTGCCAATGACAGCCAGTTTGAGGTCGGTCCGTTCTATGGGCTTCCCACAAATGTGCAAAGCCTTCTGCAACAACAACGTGGCATTAAAGAGCTGTACGGTAATGTGTGCTTTTTTTAGGTTGAGATAGTCCAATAAATTATCTCAGTTTTACAATGCCAGCATGTTTTATTTATTTCTTCGTGGAAGAAGTAATAATTTTATAGTGCACATTGGAAATTATTCTAATTGTATTATACCAAATTATATTACTGTTTTATTATTAGTACTGTAATTGTTCATACATTATCACCAGTTGTGATGTTAACTGTGAAGTCTAATGCAATTTCTCATACGCTCGGTAATGGTTTAAACATGTTTGCAGTATTGCGCTTGCACACTGAGGTTAATTATTTTAATATCGGTTCCTGTACTTGTAATTTGTATAGTATAACAGAAACCACCCTGTTGAAAACTAATTGAGAATGGCTCTCAAGAGCTGCTCTTGCAGACTAGCCCTGTCGAGCATTCATCACATCTCCACATGGCTATCCCGATAGTGTAGCTCTTAAAGTGTATTTATTCTCATACATTGAACTGTGAAAACCTTCATCAATACATTTAGAATTGACAGTTTCACTTTGTTCAGAGTCTTATGTGTATAATTAAAAATCTATGTTTGTGTTGATGTATCATCCACATAGCCTGGCAGCATGACTGCTTGTCCTTGAAATCTTTGAGACAAGGAAAGAATCTGATTTACTCTTTGCCAACAAGTGGTGGCAAGACGCTCGTAGCAGAGATCCTTATGCTGAAGGAGCTGCTGTGCAAGAAAAGGGATGCGCTGATCATTCTTCCCTATGTTGCCATTGTTCAAGAAAAGGTAATGGGCTTTTAAATAATATTAATAATATGCACATATGTGCTTTGCCCGGAATGAGACGTGGATACTGAGGCACGGAGCCAGCTCGGTGTGAGAAGCTGATGCAAGAGGCGTTGTTTAAGTAGTGTTTTGAATGTCGAGGTTATGGTGGTTCTGTCAAGAGGTGCAGGGGGAAGACTGTTCCAGGTTCTGGGTGTGGATATGGAGAAGTGCAGTTTTGCATTTTTGTTTGGGAGTGAGGGATGCTGAGTAAGTGTTGTGAGGAGCTCCAGAGAGGGTGCGAGTATATTTCGGTGAGTCGGTTGGCGAGATATTGGGCATGTGTTCGGTGTATGGCGCGGTGGCAGAGGTGCGGATTTGTAAATCATTCGCTGCTCTACTGGCATCCAGTGTAGAGTGCACATGCAGTCGGTGCTGTGTGAATGGAAGGGATGTTAAGGACTGCTCCAGCGAAGTTGCATTGAAAGCAGAGGAGTTCCTTACAGGGCGGCGCGGTGGCGCAGTGGTTAGCGCTGACGCCTCACAGCAAGAAGGTCCCGGGTTCGAGTCTCTCGGCTCGGGTGCCTTTCTGTGTGGAGTTTGCATGCTCTCCCTGTGTCCGCGTGGGTTTTCGCCGGGCACTCCGGTTTCCTCCCACAGTCCAAAAGCATGCTCCTGGATAGGTTGATTGGCTCGCAGACTAAAATTGTCCCGCAATGCCTGACGATGGACCGGCGTCCCGTCGTCGGGTGTATTCCTGCCTTACGCCCTGTGTTTCCGGGATAGGCTCCGGCTCACCGTGACCCTATATAGGATTAAGCGGTTTCAGATAATGAGATGAGATGAGTTCCTTACACTTGTTCTGTACGTGCACATTTTCATACAGTCACCGCAGTATGCATGTTGTCACAGGAATTGTTAAGTTAATTGTGAAATCTATGGGTACCTTTTTGCCACAACAAAAATGTAAAGCAGAGAAAAAGTTTGACCCTTTTGACAGTAATACAAGTATTATAGTCTCAAAACACCAAATCGACAAGCTTTCCAATGTCAAGTTGGCATGTCTTGCCACAACCATGTGGTTTTTTTACAAATTTGACACTTTGTAAAGGTGTCTCTTGGTTTTTTTTCAAAAACCTTAACACTTGCATTATTGCCCCAAATTATAAAACCTTTTTTCTTCTTTACATAATTGTGAAACGTTTTCATCTTTTTTTTTTACATTATCAGAGATCATAGAGTGGCACGATAGCGCAGTGATTCGCGTGCTGTCTCACAGAAAAAAAGTCCTAGGTTCGCTTCCTGGCTCGGGTACCTTGCCGTGTAGTGTTTGCATGTTTTGCCCGTGTCAGCGTGGGCTTTTGCTGGGTACTCCAGTTTCCTTTCACAGTCCAAAGAATGCCTTTGTTAATTGTCACGAGAAAATCGCCCCCAGTGCACTGATATGTTGTAACTTGCTCACACCTCCCGGATAGACAGCTTTGAACAGGACTACATAGCTCAACGGTTCCTTTCCAGTTAAATTGAAAACTGACTTACAGTCCAAAAGCATGCTCCTGGATAGGTTGATTGGCTCGCAGACTAAAATTGTCCCGCAATGCCCGGCGATGGACCGGCGTCCCGTCGTCGGGTGTATTCCTGCCTTACGCCCTATGTTTCCGGGATAGGCTCCGGCTTCACCGTGACCCTATATAGGATTAAGCGGTTTCAGATAATGAGATGAGACTTACAGGATTGTTTTCTTTAAAGGTCATCCATTCGTCACACCTGTGTGACGAATGAATAACAGTCACACCTGTGTGACTAACGCCGTGTCATTCATAGACGATATTTTCATTCATAGAGAATATTTTGATGATACAACACCGTGCTGTTCAGCGTAGGTTGACAAAGGGCAGGCCCAGAAACGATGCAGATATCACTCGCAATTGATATTAGCCACAGTTAGGGAATGCTCTTACATAAGAGGGTTCATAGCTGAGTGTATGAATCAGTGAGATTCTGCTCCACATTGAGCCGACCTATAGACAATCAAAAACATTGAATGTCTAAAAAGTCCTATGTTAACCAATTTGGGCAGCCATGTATCAATTGAGACTTTGGGGATCTCATTGAATATATCTCTCTACATTGACACCCTGGCTTAGAAAGATACCTCGTTGTAAAGTGTCATTTTTATTGTCTACGTTGCAGGTGCGGAGCCTGTCGGTGTTTGGTGTGGAGCTTGAAATATTCATTGAAGAGTACGCAGGCAGCAAAGGGCGCATGCCGCCGCGGAAGAAACGAAAGAAGAATTCTATTTACATTGCTACCATTGAAAAAGCCCATAGTCTCATTAACTCCCTTTTAGAGGAGGGACGTATGCAGGAGATTGGACTGATTGTTGTGGATGAGGTATGCACCATTGCCGCATCCTAATATTGGTGTAAACGTCATCCCAAATATGTATTGCTTTCAGTATAAACTTATATGTTATTTGTTCATGTTCATCAACGTCATAACTATTATCACTTCTGAATTAGGGTTTCCTCAAGCCACCACCATTCTCCGCAGCCTTACGACGCAACAATCCACCCAGTGACTACATGAGCTGTGATAGTTAACTGTAATTTGAAGCCTCATTTGCAGTAAAGTACTAACTGTGTCTTGCGTGGTATTTAGCTGCACATGCTGGGCGAAGGTGGCAGCCGTGGGGCCATCCTGGAGCAGACATTGGCCAAAGTTCAATACACATCAAGTTAGTTTGCTTTTCATACTACAACGATCTTTCATTATTTCTTGTTTCAGTAGTGGTTTTGTGCCTTACCATCCATCAGTGATTGTGTGATTCATTTGCTTTGTTTCATTACAGAAACAACCCAGATCATTGGTATGAGTGCTACACTGAACAATATTCATGACTTACAAAAATTCCTGAATGCGGAGCTGTATACAAACGACTTTCGGCCGGTGAGAATAGCATTGGTATTTAAAATGTCATTTTCATTAAGATGTTGACAACACATTTAAGGTTTTCCTTCGTTTTACAAAGGTCTAAGTGATTGCCATGACCCTTGCAGATTGAACTAAGAGAGTACGTTAAGCTTGGAAATGCTATCTACGAGGTAAACAACAATACTTTGTGTCCAGAAGAACGCTTTGATTTTGTCCGGCTGCTCAACTGCAAGGTGAGAACACGTATATTATGTAACAAATCATTTGCTTCCCCACTGATTTTAAGTTTAAACAATCTGTGAAATGTACAGGGTAGGCTTGAAATAACTAACACCGTTATATAATGTCGAAAGAAATGTAGCGGTAGTACAGCTTTATATATGGAGAGATAGGTTTGGGAAGGAGACATTGCTTCTTTATTTTGTTATTTATAGCCTCCACACTTATGCTCTTGGTTATTTTGTGAATTGCATAGTTATGTCCGTTCCCTTTTGATGATGAACTACACGTATCGGTGGTGCAACCACGATCGAGCGTGCATCACAGTGGGGACTTCTCTGCTCTGTGGTCCGTCATAGCAGCCGAGTTGCTTGGTGGGTGTTCACATTCCCGGGTTCTCGGTTCTCGCAGGCCAGTCATTACCACACCGCGCGTTGCCCACGGGGCAGCAGTTGCACACCCTGTGCTGCATAGAGGCCGAGAGGTCAAACGCTTGAGAGCCACTGTTACACGGGATAAATATCGAGTAGAGGACTATCGCAGGGTTAGTGATTTCGCATTTGTGGCGTTGTGCTGTGACACCAGTACTCAAGTGGGTTGCTGAAGATGGACCCAGATCACATTGTGGCTCTGGTGACGGAAGTCATCCCTGCTCACTCCTGTCTCGTATTTTGCTCCACGAAGAAGAACTGTGAGAACGTGGCGGAGATGATCTGCAAGTACTTGGCAAAGTAACTACCGCTGTGTTACAGTCGGGCACGTCTCCGAGCTTACCTTAGTACACGTTTATTATTACAGAAGAAAATGCTAAGTAGCCTTTCAACCTATGGATAAGGGATTCCTACGATACAACAAACTTTCAAACAAACTTACGCAAACAATATATAAACTTACGCAAACAATATATAAAGTACACAACTTGTGTGTTTTAGCTGTGGCAACATCAAACTTTTACCACACCAGACAACACTGTCTCTGAGTGTTAATTCGTTTGCACAAATAGTTTAATTCGGCATGGTTTTAGTTCGTGAAAATTATTCAAAAGAAGGCAAGTTATTGGCCACTAATATGCAGCATTAAAATCGTACTATGCGCAATGCTAATGATGAAATCAACCAAAACATACCTGATCTTGTCATAGATATGAAGCTAAAGGTAACTGAACTTTGATAACACTTTGAGTGAATACCATCCTCAGTTTGGCATGTGGCTTGTAGGCTTATGTGGTTGGCAGGAGAGGGCAATTCATTAAAATACACTTGGTGCTATACTGCTGTGCTTCCACATCTATGTTGTCATCAACCTGCGCAAAGTGTGAAGTATGGTCAAATAATGCGACACACGTGGTGGAAACCACCATCCATGACAAACAGGCTTTACATGCACTGCACAAATTTGCATGAGCAGTATTCAATGACAAGATCGGAACAATGGTTGCAGATGGAAATATCAGTTGGATGGAGGTTTTATGTCGCATGCTTTCGTTCTGTAGAACGTTCCTACAGCACCGCAAGCAGGAGAAATGCACGCTCCTGGCCGAGCTTCGAGCCGATGGGGAGCTCTGTCCCGTGCTGCGGCGCACCGTGCCCTACGGCCTGGCGTACCACCACAGCGGCCTCACGGGGGAGGAGCGGCGGCTCATCGAGGAGGCCTACTCGGCCGGCACGCTCTGCCTACTCACGTGCACCTCCACACTGGCGGCCGGCGTAAATCTCCCGGCACGCAGGTGGCCTCCCAAAATCGATGCACCTGAAGCTATGTGCAGTCAGCTGTCAGTCATCTTACTAGTCGAGAGTGCTTTGGCTTTAGCTCATCAAAGAGGTGTAAAGTGGGTGAATTAAAGATGTGCACCTCCATTCTGGATGCTCACTTTCCACGCAGATGTCATTGGCATAGAGCGAAACAAATTATGCAGAGATATTGCACAAACTCTACCTCACCTATGTGTTATTTAGGTTGTACCACGTGTCGTTTAAGCATCATGCTATCGACAAAAAGCTCTCGACACATAGAACAAAATGTTGAACATCACACCAAACAATGAGTACATGGCAGAGCTGTTCAGTACAACTGCGTAAACCTAGACAGCAGTATTGCACTTCATTTGTTGTCTTCAGGCAGCGCAGTGGCCCAGTGGTTAGC